>MU189203.1:2598-23582 GCA_016904865.1 Pissodes strobi | reverse complement strand
AAATTATAGTTGCTGATGAAATTATGAAGCTAATATAAAAATTCACTATTACTAGCTACGAACTTTTATTACAACTTCTTTTAATCGTTAATAAAATTTTCGAAGCAAAAGAATGGGAAATTACTATTTTTAGCTAAGATTCTGCAATACAGTAGTACAACGAGCTTATCAAAATATTGTAGAAAGTAAAATAAAAAGAATATAAAGCTGACGAATTACTTCTATTATATGTTAACCAGATAGTCGTGTCGTGTTACTGCCGTGAACACTTAATTTAAAAGGAAACATATTTTTGTTGCTTTGGTTATCTAGTAACATTTTGTGATAATTTAGATGAAATCACATTACTTATCTCAATTTTGTTATTCTACTTTTCAAAATATTTTGATTGCCTGTATCCCAAAATTTTACATTTTGATTGAAAAGAAAATCTGCAATCTTAGAACACGTAGCACGCTTGCCTCTGTAGTCTAGTTAATTATGATTAGTGTTGGCTAATCTAGGTTAATTTTGGTTAGTCTGGATGAGTTTTGGTTAGTTTAGGTTATTGTTGGGTTAGTGTTAGAAATAGTTTGGATTACCTGTGGTTGGCTAGGGTTAGTTTAGGTTAATTTGGGTTAGTTTGGGGTAGTGTGAGATAATAACTCTGGTTAATTAGGGTTAGAGAGGTAGAGAATTATTCTAAGCCAAGAATATTTTTTCTAATGGATTCCACTCTACTGAACTTTTAATTATTTTTTTGAAAATGAGAATGATGTATTTGAGACGAAAAATGTGGATTGCTCTGCGTTGAGAGAGGTAATTTATTAATAAATTTTTCAGCGTTGCTAAATTATATTTTTTGAACTAAATTCTTAAAATATACCAAAACAAGTCTTCTATTATTTACTATTTTCTGTACACAGGGAAATCGAGAATAAGTATTCTATTTATATTTTATTTGTCTTCAAGCTATTTAAAATCCGCGACAAGCCAACCCTACGACGTTTGATTTTAACGGTCAGTGGGGTAGTTTCCTGATTGGTGGGAGGGTATATTATATACACTTTGACCCGAGACAAACACCTATCTTTTTTTACATATTTTAACCTTTCCGTAGCGTGAAAATTGCCGAACTGTGTGATTATTTATACCTATTATTTGGTCTGTAGGGTCTGGTGTCATATAGATTGTGTCGATTTTGCACATTTTCTTTTTTGAGTATAAAGGGGGTATCCGACAGAGTAATTTAAGCAGAAAAAATAGGAGGATCCGCCACATTTGAGCTGAAAAAAGGTCCCCAAAGTTCGAGTTTTGACTCAAATTTTAAGCACCACTTCACAAAAGCACTAAAAATATAGACCATAAGACAATACACATCTGAAAATCAATTATCGGGACAAAATATTAACTAGGAGACATTTGTGTCGAAGTCGAACGAGACGCGTCCGTTTTGTCCCGGTCATAATTTAAAGCGACTCATAGCTGGATTAAACAAAATAAAATTTTACTTGTAAATAATAATATCTCCTTTTTTTACTGCCATATGCCACAATAGCCGAAACAGATATTTTTAAGAAGGTACACTGTTGCCAGATGTTTACTTCAATTTCGTTAGCAAAATTCATTACAAAAATTGGTGCGCTATAAGTGCCTCTACTCTTTCTTTTATTTAGGTGAATGAATGCAAATAATGCACACTGATTTTTCAATGTGGTTGGATTACACTATTCATTTGTATGTACGTTCGTCAAATATTTCTCTTCATAGATGGACCTCCGCTCGCGTTGCTCGGTCCGGGAGCACAACCAAACAAATCTTACCCAAACTAACCCAAGGCATGCCCAAAATGAAGGAATAAACACTAAACAAATTTTTGAATTTTCGACTGACACATTTTTATTTTCTTTTTGATTTTGGGCATGCCTTGAGTTAGTTTTTTTTGGTTGATCCCCCGGAGCTACCGAAGCGAGCGAAAGGTCATGCGTGAAGTAGAATATTAAATATTCATAAATGGTAAATACACACTGTTATTCCCGATAAGAAAATGTGCAACTTTTGGCAACAATGTGCCAAGTCTTCGGCGTCGTCGATTACTAAAATTTCCTTATTTTCATGTTACAATTTAGTTATTTTCACGTTACACCTAGGAAAGTCGTAGTGGAATTTTGCCATTCAAGGTCAATTTAGGCTCAAAACTGGGACATTTTTTCTGCTCAAATGTAGTGGACCCTCCGATTTTTTTGGCTTAAACTTTAAACTACTCTATAGGACCCTCCTTTTCTAGCAAAAACAAGAACATTTGCAAAATCGACACAACCTATATGTTCAAAGAGAAGCCATAATTTGATGATATCTTTGAAGATTTTTAATCTTCCTTATATTTTCTTGCATTTGGTAATTATTACACACGCTTAACTAACTTTTATATCTAAACTGAACTATATTCTAAATTAAAATTTTTATACAAAACAATTTTGAACGTGCTATAAAGGGCGTTTTGGAACATACTTGCTTCAATATTACCTAACTTTTAATACAAAAATTGAACGCCAGAGAATTTATTATGAATTTGCTACGATAAACCCAACAATAATTATACTTAACGCGATTCTTGTGATAAACATTTTTTCCACAAGCGTCTAGGGTTTCTATTAAATTTTCGATGCGAAACCGTGCTTGCGTAATATGGCCGAATTTATCCATGTATTTATGTTCTGGCGATATTCCTTCAACGCCTCGGTGGTGTAGTAGGTAGAGGTTCTGCTTGTCGTTTGTCCGCTGCGGGTTCGATTCCCGTCGACCGCGACAGATATTTTGTTTACCCATTTTTCAGGTTATGTTTGTCTCTTATTAATATACTTTTTCATACTTTTGGGTTAGTCTTGGGTTAGTTTTGGATAGTTTCTGTTGATTGCGCCCCCGTAGCGAGCGAAGCGAGCGAAGGGCCATGCAAAGCCATAATAATACCTATTTATTCTTGTTTCGCCATTTTTGTAGAACATTTTGTAGTAGCCCTAGATTCCTGTCTTTTTTCAAGTTAAGCGATGTCATCGATGACGCAGATACAAAACCGTCGGGAAACAAACCCCACTTATTACTATAACATATTTATATAATACATTCAACAAATATTATAGAATACTATCCATATTATAAAAATTAGATATTATTATTATATGATATATTTTGTACTATAAGACTGTAATATGAAAAAAAACTGTAATTAATTTTGTATTATCAATAAGAATATGGTAAGAATAACCTCTAGCGCCTATGAAAAGGCAAGGTTTTTTACGTGCTACTCCTCTGGCCCTTCAGTCGTCGTTAAGGGTCACTCTCTTGACGCACTATATAATACACTGCATGTACTATTTAGCAGGACTGATGCCAATTATCAGATATTTAAAGCAACTTTTATTTTTTCACGGTTTAATGGGCTATTAAAAAAGTGTGCAAACATTGTATTCTTTATTGAAACGATTGTATTAAAAATAGACTTTCTTTTAAACATCTAATTTTGGCTCTTTGTAAAAGGGTCTTCCAACAATGTTTTTAAAAAAAATTATGTTTTCACATATTTGAATATGCATTAACAGAACAACCGTGGCAAATTTTACCTTTTCAATAATGATTTATTGGAACCTACTTTCGGCAATGGGCTCACAGCGGCGGCGTAGTTGACGGTATCTTAAGTTTTAGTAAGAATTCCGAAATAAATTCAGTCAATTTTCGCAACGACGACATTAAAAGGGGCTGAACTCACTGGCTTTAATATTAGCCATTGCTATAATTGCATCATCAACATTGTAACTAATGCTTTTAGTACTTAATTTACATTGTACCTTACAGTTTTTGATTGTTGGCTTACTTGTTTCAATAAAAAAGCGTTATTTTTAGTTGATTTTAATTTGGCGAAATAAATTAGCGCACGTTGCTATAGAAAATTGTCATCTGTAAAATATTGACGCTTTTTCCGTACTAAATACAGTCACATAACGAGGTCATTCGGTGTCAGTTTCATAAAAAAAGTATTTGTACAAAGTAATCACCATTATAATACATAATTTATGCAGAATAAGCATTGAAAACTCTAAAGATCTTATGCAATGCGGTCATACAGATGATATTTCAATGGTAACTTTTTATTTTAAGAGAGAGAGTTGCTAAAATTTGAAAAGTTCTAGGCTTTAACTGAACCATCAGAAAAATTATTATTAAAGTTATGCTCTAAACATTGGCTTATTTTTATGGATATCTATTTTTCCTTAACTTAATTCTTCCCAATATATTTGAAATATTTTATATAGTTTTACCTATACAGGTATCCAAAGGTTTTAATAGTAAATAAATATTGAAAAAATACTCGAATATCAAACAAAATAATTATCTCCAAGCTTTGGTTTTATGAAACACTAAATATATTTCTGAAATAGTTTACAATAGGTTTCATTTCTAAAATTTCACGATGTTGAGTATTTTGATGCATCGAACATTCACAGCTAGAGAAAGTATAATAAAATGCATTTTTTTTAACTTCGTTACTTGATTTACCTAAATTAGACTCTTTTACCGAAAAGCTTTTTTCTATTACACCCTAACCTCATTTTTAAAGGATTTTGCGACGTAAAGGTATAAATCTAATTTTTAACAATATTATACAGTGTTTTTTTAAATCCATTTGACATTTTAGAACTGAATGATTATTATAACGAAATTCTAGCATTTCTATGTCTATAAAACGGTCACTGGTACTAGGTAGGGTTTTGTTACAAATTTATATTTCTACAGGGTTTGTACGATTAATGGTAAGCTCCTGTCAAACTCAGCCGCAGACTTTTGAAAAAAGGTGGTTACTTATATAAGAGGACATGCTCTATGGTCTAAAAATATCCTTAACTATACAGTGTTGCCGATTCTATTAAAAAGCTACGGCAACTTTTATGTTTTATATAAAACACCCTGTATATTGTTAGATTTTTGGGTTCTACTTAACATTATAATACATTGTTCCTAAATTCAGCTCTTGTCAAGATACAAACAATTGAAGTACCGAATTTGGTACTAACTCGTCATGCTCTCTATGCTGTAAGAGCTTTCAAATGCTGTATCGCACACTCCCAACTAATGACAAATATTATGAGAACATATTTTGCTAAAAGTCGTTGTCATGAAAAGAAGGTCATGGACTCTATGGAAACGATCAGTTGTTTATTTGTATTTTTTTCCTTTTTTGCCATTTTAATGCTCCGTTTCATAAACATGTTTTTTTTTACATTTCACTTCGTGATATTTACTCTTGATTGACATTTATTTTGTATATTTCATTTATTTATACATTATACATTATGCCAAGACTAACTGTCACCGAAAGGCAAAATGCTGTTAGGTTCTTGAACCAAGGCATGGCTCAGCAAGATGTCGCCAATTTATATAATGTAAACCAGAGTTTAATAATTTCCCGGCTAAAGACAAGATATGAAACTACAGGAATTGACACATGTCGGTATGGTGGAAGAAGGGTAAGAAAAATTAACGGGGGAGCAGAAATAAATTTAATACGCCACCAACTGCGTACGAAGTGCTCCAGAAAATTGAATGACGATCTTCGTCGTGCAACTGGCATACATGTTTCTGATCGAACTGTAAGAAGAACATTAAACAGAAACAATTTAAGGTAAAACTTTTTATCATAGCAGGCATTAAATTCCAAGGTTCAATTTTTACATTTAAAAAATATCTCATTCAACAAATTCTAAAATCATTCGTAAAACGAGAGGGATTTATTAACAAAAGTAGGATTTTAATAAGTATACGAGCCACTGTATAAAACACATTTTCCAAGAGTACCTACGACTTAAAGCGAAGTGTCCCCGTTTGCTGCCACGTCATCGTACAGCTAGGTTAGCATGGACCCAGCAACATCGCGACTGGACAATAAATCAGTGGAGAAACTGTTTTCTTTTGCGACGAAACAAGATTTAATCTTATTCATTCGGATGGTAGAATTCTTGTTTGGAGAGAGCCGAATGAAAGGTATGCCGAAGAAAACGTGGCACCTCAAGAAGCCTTTGGCAGAGGAGGCATCACAGTTTGGGCGGGGGTAATATACAATGGGAAATCTGACATTTTCACTACCAGGCAAACAGTTAATGCTGCAGTTATAGAGACGATGTCTTACTTCCCATTCTTGTACCATTTGCTAGAAATTATGGCTATGATTTTCTTTTTGTTGACGATAACGCACGGCCCCACCGAGCGCAAATTATGACGGAAGCTTTGCAGGCTAATGATATAAATCATATGGATTGGCCTGCAAAGTCTCCGGATTTGAATATTATAGAGCATGTGTGGTCTCATTTAAAAGTATTAGTGAGATCTAGAGATGTGGTCCCCCTGCGCCATCCTACTCTAAAAACACACGAGCCGCCACTGTGTTGAATTATATAATACTTATTTGGGTCATAATTGAACTTTATCAGAATTTGAATTGTGATACAACAAAAGTTTTGAGTCGTTCACGTGCCATCGATATCGATTTAGTCAGATCTTACAAAAGTGAACCCTCGCCTTAAAAAGATTGAAAAGAATAAATTGCAGTAGATGATGACGATTAAAAGCATGTGAATTAGTTAATCTTCAAAAGGTATAGTTTGTAAACCGAGCGTTGATCGTTACGTCACACCTTGTCTTTCTCCCTCATACCACCGTCAATCGGGGGTGACAGAAATTTGACGTCACGGACGTACGTTGAGCTGCGCATGCTAGGATATCAGATGAAATTCCTCATCTGTCAAAGTGTCAAATATATATTTATTTATTTTATTTGAAGTTCGTCCAACGTATTTTTCTGTTTTTATTTGTGATTGTTATCGCAGTTAAAAATGCCTGGACATCGGTACACTGAAAATGAGCAAGTCCTCATTTTAAAACTAATAGACTATTTTAATCGCGAAAAAGCAGCAAGAAAAACGCTTTTACCCGTGAGTGCAGTAGATAGCTAATGTAAGTTGATACAAAAGTGCAGTTTTAACAATATATAAAGAGTAGGATAATTTGTTGCAGAGTTTCTGATGCTTTAGGTACATCGTCAGCCACTGTGCAAAGAATGCATTGAAAGGCAGTCTAGAAAGTTGTTGACTTTATAACCAAGGCAAATGTTGCTATTATTTCCTCTCATGGAGAGCCTCTTCACAAAGTTCATGTCCATACTATAAGGAGAGCATGAATGCTATGTATGAGAAAGGTAATCTGCATTTAATTTTTCATTATTTTAAATAATTTATTCATTATTTCGGTTTTATTGTAGGCGAACATCTCCCACTGCGTTCATTGCAAACGAATCTGACGAATATTGACAGAGTGCAGATAACCACTGATCTGCTAATAAAATCCTATTGAGATGGTCAGAATGTAAGCGTAAGCGTTACTATGAGGCTTGTATCAGTTCGATACATCCTGTCACAAGCAGATGCATCAGTTCGATACATGCTCTCACAAGCGAAGCTATTTTAAATTTGTGGAATGAAGCACTTCAAAAGGTAAGAATCTAGTCAAACTTTTAGATATTGCTATTTTATCAGAGAATCTGTTTTAGATTACACCAAAAAAATGGAGAAATTATGTTCATCACACAAATGCTATAATACAATTAGCGATGACTGGAAAAAGGAGAGATGCTTTGAATGTATTACCGGTCATTATCGATCTCAATTCTTGTCACTCGGATGATAATGATGAGTATTATTTTAGCAATGAGTGTGCTCATAAGCACAGAAGATGCTATGACCCCTTTCGTAAAACATGATACAAGAACCTTAAATTAAAGCATCCCTTTCCATTGATTGTGTGGTATGGTTTTTTATAATGAGTGAATTATTGTGTTTTTTATGACTAGTTGAATTATAGTGCTTTATCATCTTTTGTTTTGTTTGCCATTTGTGTCTCCCGATGAGTTTTGTGGCTGGCTGATCGATACATGCCAATAGTATTTTAATATTGTATTATAGTACTCTCTGTGCTATGTAAGGTGTTTTTTCCAATCTGTTTTTCATTGGTGTTTATTGTAAGTTTGTATAAAGAAAAATAAGATTTTAAATTGTTAAAGTTAACTCATATACGCCAGACCTTTACTGTTGTTGTATATGAATCATGTTATAGCACACGTTAGGTTATATCAAATGTTTTGTTTTCCATTTCATAAACATTTGGGCGTTCTTTGGAAATAAATTAGCATTGTTTTCATTTTCTCTCATACTTGAGTTTTATTTTATGGTGTCAATCAACTCTACTTTGTTTAAGTTACTTTAGTTAGTTTTGGTTATAACTGAAGTACAGCAGACACAAATACAATTATTCTATACCGTCACCCATTTAATATATTTTATACGAGATGTCCTATGTTAAAAATAGCATAAATATTATTATTAAAAGTTTGAACTAAGACCGTAATGGCGTTATTTACAGCTACATAATAAACAAAACTTACTTACCTACATATATAAAAAATAAAGAAAAGCTACATGTTTGAGGTCTTTCAGTTTTATTAACTACAGAACACTGCTATAATGTGAAATGATTAATTAAATGATAAGACAACAAAAACTGTAGCTAACCGAAGAATAAAATTGCATTTACAGTCAAATATTTAATATGCCAAAGTTTACTGCAATGGTAAATTTCTCTTTTTATTAATTTGTTTACTGCACTTTACAGATGCTTACAAGTGCACAATCGTTTGACAAAAATTAATTGGTAAAGAAACGGTCCAAATCACGTTTCAGTTGCATATCTCATATTAAAAATGTCTGTGTGATTATACACTATTCTCACAGCCAAGTTTGTTTCACAGTACATTGCTTTTCAATTGAGTTGAATGTTTCTTCAATTAACCACATATCACATGCATAATTACATAACTGTTCTCGTAGCAAAGATTCCTCTTATTATTCGAAATTTCGCAGGGTTTAGATGTTTTCATTCGCACAAGATAACAAGACCCCTGTATATCTAAGAATTTCTGCTGGAATTTTACTAGAACACTAGAATATTTCTGTTTGTATTGTGTTGTTAATTTAAGTTCCTATTGCAAACCTCAAAAGACTTTTTTTCTTCGCCAAAAACAAAGTAGATTGCATAAAATTAAAATATTCATATTGGAGATCCAAATATTATCTTACCAGAGTGAAAATAGACATGTTTATCGGTTAGTTTTTTTAAATTAAATCTATGAATCACGAGTTCATGAGCATGACATGTTGTTTGTTATTGTTTTGGTTTTGAATTCAGGGCACAAAGAATATTCAGCGTCCTATCTAACCTCACATTCGAGATCAACAATAGCCGTCTATTTTATCGACACGAAATGGATCATGCGCGAGGCGTAAGTTATGCTCCTCCCAAGGCTCCTGTGAATCAATTCAGGACATGCTTCAAAACTGATCAGACGTCAGGATTTATGACGTAACGATCGACGCTCGGTTTACAGACTATACTCAGAAACGTGTTTAGGCATGAAATTTATTTCTTTCACCTTGAGTGACGCTTTAATCTATTATCCCTGGTTCCTTCTTAGTTCCTTGTTCCCTATTATGAATGCTGTGAATATATTAACTTTTTCTTGCTAGCTGCAGCCTGTAAGAAACTACACACATGGAAGAATTGTTGATTTCACACAAAATCGAACGTTCGTTCAATTCAATGTTTCTTTATAGAAAAATCGGCGTGCCGTGTTTTAGTTCATACATGAAGGGTATAACAAAATTACCAGTTTAATTCATTTTGAAGATAATAGAAAAACAATTGCATATAAGTAGAAACCAAAAACGGTGTTTCCCGGTGTTCATGATATTTGATATTCAAATGTTTTTCAATAGTTTTTTTAATGGTTCAGATAAAATGCTGTATCTCTTCTTTAAACATTGTTTTTATATCTTCTGCATCCATCTATTTAAAAATATATTTTTCAGGTATTGTGATCTTTGCCAGCTTAGTATATTATGCAGAAAGAATACAAACGAATCCAGACAACGATTTCAAAAGCATCCCTTTAGGACTGTGGTGGGCGCTAGTCACAATGACCACAGTGGGATACGGCGATATGGTTCCCAAAACATACATAGGCATGTTCGTGGGTGCTCTTTGTGCCTTGGCTGGTGTACTGACGATAGCTTTGCCAGTGCCTGTAATTGTATCAAATTTTGCCATGTATTATAGTCATACGCAGGTAATTCTTTTGAGTTAAAAAGTATGCTTACATGAGAAAGTGCAAATTTTCTCATATAGGTAAAACTTGAAAACACGGCTTATAAGTTATTTCAATATAGCAAAACCATTAGACCACATAAAAAAAAATTAGGAGATATTCGCTATTAAGAAGTATGATGTCTACAAGAATATACACTGTGTCCCATATAAGAATGCACAGTACAGGGATCTCGCAAACCAGAAGAGGTACAAAGATGATTAAATTAGAGAAAAGGTGTGACTTGCTAAACCCTACAACGTCATGCTTCGAAATGTAAAAAAATCCGATTACTTCCGAAGATATTTGAGAAAACCCGAATTTTCTCGATTTCGTTTTTATTTTTTTCTGACTTTATTTGAAAAGATATGACAATACAAATTTCACATTCCCATTGCCACTTTTCCTGCTCTTCAAGTTGGTGTTATTACATTTTCAATCTGACGTTTCGTTTCTTAACTGCGGTAAAAAAATAGGTCTGAGAAGACACGATACTAATGTGGAAATCTATCTCATAAATAAACTTTTTCTGTGGACGTTGCCAAAAAGCTGCATATGTGAAAAAAATTGAACATTTTGAAAAAATGCCATATTTGCAGTTTTTTTTTTTTTAATAAAAACAAACCTTGCATTTATTTTATCCATTTTTAGAAGAGATTGATGAACACAGTTTACTTAGGCGGTCATTTTCAAGAATTAGAACAAAATCTGGTGGATCAACAAGATTTTGATATCGCTGTTATTTATGTTGACGGTCAGATATTTTTCAACAGACTCTTTTTTTGTACATGTTTAGTAATTGTATTTATATATCTACCTACCAACAGGCTTCACTACTACAGATATGCAACTTCTTTTAAAGGAACAATCTGTGTATATAATTGAAAAAGAAAATGGTCTCCTGACCCCAAAAATATAAAAATATAACTTTTTGGCGTTGGGTTAAGCCTCAAAGAGCTTTTACACATGCATAGCCGTACACCCGCTTGGTACAATCTTACATAACGAAGTTATTCATCAAACTTGCATATCAAATCGTTGGGCAGTTATCTAGTATGCAACCCTCCTGTAGGAAGCAAGTTGTCGGAAAACAAATCCTTTGATTCCACTATATACACAATTATATATGCTAGCTTAACCATTAGTTTAGTTGATTAGCTACCAAAATCAGTAACCAAATCAATGCAGACCAAATTATTTTTATGTTTCCGTTTAGGCAAGAGCAAAACTACCTAAGAAGCGCCGAAGAGTCCTCCCAGTGGAACCTACTAGAGGTCCCAGAATACCAGGCCCTGTTGGGCAAGGGGCTGCCCCGGGCCTGGCCAACGCGGCAGGTCCGGCGGCAGCCCAGAATAGAAGAGTAAACGCAGTCAAATCAAACCATCCGAGTAGAGACAACCTGTTGGGCGCTCCTGTGCCTAAAATGGGTTAGTATCTGCATGTAGGTGCCATTTTGTAAGTAGCATTTCTTCGTATCTCTCTTCCCACTTTAACTAATGGTAAAATAGAAAGAGTGGAGTGATCATGGTAGGTATAAGCATGTAAATTTGTGAAATATCTAAATTTAAGGATAAATCAGCAAATGATCTAATTGAAAACTCTATGGGTGACTATTGTACAGGGTGATCACGTATAATGTTACCCTCCCTAAGAAAAAATGTTAAAGACAAAAGTTGTAGAAATGTATGTAGACTATTTGCAATATACATACTCGCGTATACAGGATGTTACAGAAACAAGCGACAGCCTAAAGTTATATACTTTTAAATGGAAGATCTTGTCTGTTAATTAATTTTAAACTGTGCCTTCAATTTTGAACATAAGTTATATCAAATTCTGAATTGAACCGTATTCGATATCGATAAATTATATTCCTGCGAAGATAAATAAACCTTGCTGTGCTGAAATTTTAGGAGTCCTTTTTTAATAATCAGTAAATATGCTTTAATGAAATTTTTGCAACATTTGGCTATTTCTGTGGGACTTTAGGGGTCTTGTATTTACGCTAAAGAACAATATAACCTAATTCGGCATTTCAATAGTTGCCGCACTATTAACTGAGATAAATACCGCATCGATTTTTAGAGTTTATTTTTTTTTGTAAAGCTACAAATTTTTCAACTGAAGCTAGCAAATCTTTTTTTTAGTCAGGCCACGCAAATATCAACGTAAAGCAACTACTCCAAAAAGATCGCCTTGAACTGAAGAATAGTTACTGGAAGCAGTTCAAAAAGTAGCAGGTGAAATCAGTAAAAGAGAAGACTGTATAATGTCCCACCCAAAACTTTTAAGCATAGAATGATTATTAGAAAATCGAAGAAATGTGATCTTGGGCCTGAAGGTATATTTTTTAAATAAATTGATATATTTTTGGTGTTTTGGGCACTGACAATGAAAAAAGGCTTGTTTTGCACATTAAGCGATTGCCAGCCGCTGCCGCTGGTTTTGCACCAGACAGAAAGACAATATGAAAACTTGCGTACCAGTTCGCTGAAAAATTAAATAATAAACATATATTCTCCCAAAAAAAAAGAGAAAACATGTTCTGCGTGGTTGAAACCCCTTTTAAAGAGAAATCCTGAATTGTCAATAAGACAAGCCGAAGATCCTTCGTTATCTAGAGGTAATGGCACAAACCGTCCCACATTTTTAATAGGGATGAAATTGGCGTTCAAGTCATAAGCAAATCAGGCAAAGTGGTTGCAAAGAGGGAGCAAAAGAAGTTCATATCCTCACCTCGAAGGAAAGAGGAGAAAATGTTATCGTTATTGCTTGCTCTTCCAACTTTAATATTCTAGGGTGTTAATAAAAAAACAAGAGTTTTCGTATGAACTACCAGGAGATTAAAGGTTTTTATGAAAAAAAGTCTTCTTGCATTGATCCTGAGTTATTTTCACGGTCGCTGAGGGAGCAATTTATGAATTTAGTTCTCACAAACCTTCGGGAAATTGTTTTTTAATTCTTGATGGTCACACATCTCACAGTAAAGATATTAAAATGATTAAACTAGCTGATGATCAGAACATTATTATTATTCTTATACCCAATTACCCAATCAAGTACACAAGCGCTACAACTACTTGATAGTAGATTTTATCGTGCACTTAAAAGGCGTTTGCGTTAGAATAAAGGAAACAGAAAAGACATCAGTATTGGAAATGACTGGAGCCACAGTGATGAAAAAAAACCCTTGACAGAAGAACCAATAATATCTAAAGTAACAGAAGAAGAATATTTTTGCTCGGTGCTAAGAGTGATATGAAAAAACAACACGTAAAAGAGACTTGACACAATATATTAACTGCTTATTTTGGCTTCATGAGTTAAGCGCTTTTTTTTATAATGTTTTCCTTTGAGTTTCTTAAATATAAAGCTCTAACAGGCCATATTGTCAAACTTATACTCTTTTTTTACAAGATGCGGCATCTATGCCGCATTTACCCTAAAGGTTACCTGCTTTTATTCATACTCTTCTGGATAAATTCATACTGAAGTGAAGTTTTCTGGTTTTCAAATTTGTAATAATTTAGCAGCTTATGCATTTCTCACTCCCTAAAGCTAATTCTTCAACGAAACGGAATCTTTTTCACATCATTATTAGCATATTTACTAGATTATTTTATTCTAAAAAATATCATTTAGATCATAACTTTTAGTAGCAATATTAATTTTTTGAAACTCTTTAATCATGAACTGTTCGACAGCTTCCATGCTTATGAGCAAACCTAAATTTTTTTCCTCCTTTTATTGATATTCTTACCACGCGATTTCGGACGACTCTTCCGAATTAATGTTTGAGGACCTAGGATAAGAACTGCATTAGTAACAGAAATATCCTATAACATTTTAAAATGAAACTCCATTTATTTAAAATCCTATACATCAATGAACGGAATCCATTGCTCATCAACTCCACTAACCGCTATTCACTTTCTTTTTGCGGTAAATAAACTGGCAAAATAAATATCAGCGCTTACGTAAAAAGCTGAAATTGAGGAATACTCATTACTCACTTTAGAAGGTGATTAACTATCATCCTTCTGTAAAATAGGGATTGTGCGTTTCACTCTCAGAGTCATCCTATAATCTATTCAAGTTCCGTTATATTTTGTGAATAAAATAATTTTAGATATAAGACATAAGAAAATTTTAGACTTTTTTATTTCTAAATCATATAGGCACGGCAGTCTTGAGGCAAATTGAACTTTATTTGTTTATACTATGGTATAACCAAGACTGGCGACGTAACGGCAACACATTATTGAACAGCCTATAAACTTATAAAAACAACATAGATGGGACATCCTGTATATTCTGACGTGCTTTCAGTATCTAGGAATTAGAGCTAAGAATATCTATTAGTCGTTTATCCCAATGATGTAAAGTACATTGCTAACTTAAAGAATTAGTGAAATAACTCTGAATGTGACATCCGCAATATTGATGATTGATCTCCCAATTAATATGTTCGCTTGTTATCTAAATGAAAGTTCCATCTATGTTGAGGTTTGGAACCTTCGACAACATGCACTAAAACGGAGTTTTATCCACAATACCGAAACAGAATTATTGTACTCGACGCGCGTTTCGCTAACCATGGTAGCATCATCAGGAGATGATTAAAACTCAAGTTAGAATCTCCTGATGATGCTAACATGGTCAGCGAAACGCCCGTCGAGTGCCATGATTCTGTTTCGGTATTGTGGATAAAACTGCGTTTTAGTGAAAGTTCCATGTTATTTGTGATAAAAATTACTTTTTCAGATAGCAAAATTCTAATAAATCATATGTTTTCTACTTTTACACTTTAATTTATTTATTAGACTATCCGTACTTTAATAAGATGCATGTAGATACAGATTTTCATTAAGACACAGCTGAGTTTATAATTAATATAAAATCAATAGCACAGCAATATTTGATCAATATCATTACTTGGTAAATTTAGAAAATTAATACATTTATTTTTCATTATTTTGACCAGTCATCAAACGTGTGTATGAAACTAACATTTAATGAATATTAAGACAGTCGTATTTATTACGATACTCACCTAATGATGGTGTCGGATTTCTCATAATCGTGTCTTAATAGCTATTACCACCGTTATATGTTCGGTGCTATTATTAAATTCTTATTGCATAATTCACTATTTACGGCTTAAATAAAATATTGACACTGACTTTGTGACACATTAGTTTATTGGTTTTAAATTTTATGTGGTCTCGACTTTACGACCGGTTGATAGAGTTGTCGCTATTTTAATAAAACATCAGGAAAGTTTTGCCTTTATTGCCACTCAGTGTGTATACAGGGTAATTTTTTATATTTTCCCACCCCCTTTAACTTTTTTGTGTCCCTGTGTAGAAAAAATATGCAAATAGGAAAGTTGTAGTGCTTGAGAAGTAGTTCTCAGAATTTTTTTTTTGTCTATACAGAGTGTTGCAAAAAGTGTGAAAAACAAAAAAATTTATTTTTTCTTTGTTCTCCGATTACAAAAATATATAATTTGTCTACATTTGCTTAAGCCATTTCTGAGCTCTTTAACTTTAAAAGTTGATATTGTTGAATATGCCCACTATTGAGACGATCCCGGAAGTCGCTTTCTAATTTATTTGTTGCATGGCTAATAAAAATTGTATTGTTCTGGTTAAGGTCGTTTATATAGTATAAAATTCTCACTCTGAGCTCTTCAATAATGGCACTTCACTGAACATAAACTTTATTTTTAAATATTCTCACAAAAACGCATCTAACGGAGTGAGATCTGGGCTGTTCGGTGGCCAGTGTACGGATCCCCCCTATTATTTGAGCATATTGGCGAATTGGAAGCATATCCAAGAAAACCTCTGTTTCCTGATTTAAAAATTGTAAATAACTTTCGCCGGTTAGGGAATCTTCATAAAAAATAGAGCCAATATTTTGACATAATAGCTGTTTTTGTCACTGCCATTCACGGCTATTTTGACACATTTAATATTTTTCTTAATGGCGAGCAACGCTACTTCGATTGGTTTGAATTCATGCTTTGTCAACTTTTTAAGGCAAATAGCTCGGAAACGGCTTAAGCAAATGTAGACAAATTATATATTTTTGACAGGGTGGCCCATTTAAAAATAAATGTTTTTTGTTTTTCGCACTTTTTGCAACACCCTGTATAGACAAAAATATGTTTTGTGAGAACTACTTCTCCAGCACTACAACTTTTATATTTCCATCGTTTTTCTACACAGTGGCACAAACAAATTAAGGGAGGTGGGAATATATAAAAAATTACCCTGTACAAGAATTACTTAAACTTAAACTTAAACTTGCTTTAACTTAAAGCAAACTATTACAGAAATGGAAAGTGAAACATTTTGAACCTCGATACATTTACTAATTATAATGGTAATGGAAATAATTTTATTCTTAAGAAATACATATTTTTAAATAAATAATAATGATATTAGAAACTAAATGTTTTATTTTAAATTAAGCAAAATGATACCCATCCTAAATACAATTTCGCTGCAATATGTCAATGAAAATGTTGTTACTTATTGTGATAGTGCAGTTTTATTAAGTGTATCATACAAATATCATGAAATTACCTCATATAACACAATTTGTGCAATAAAAATATATCTTTAATTGATGACAAATTTGCGCTTATGCATTTTAAATTTTGAAAAAACACTCGCGTACTACGTGCACCATTGCCCTTTTCCATGTTTAAAAAATATACTCAGGGTAATTTCCTAAAAGTTATCGATGATATTCATAACAGTGTTATTATGCTGCTATTGATAATTTTCTGGTAGATATAATAACAAAAACCTTATCTCTACTCACATCTGTTATGCAGCACAATCGCTAGCACTAAATGAAAAAAATGCCTAAAATGGTTTTGAAATACTAATAAAATATGTTTAAATTTTTATTGGAATTCCGTTAATGTACCATACCTCGTAGGTCGATCTGAAATAAAAATGTAATTTTCAGAAAATATATTTCTATTTTCACCTTTCTTAGTCTCGACTTTATCTTAATCGCCTTCTCACTTAACTCCTATATCCACATTTTGCGATGTAACGCCTTTTGAATTATTGGTCTATTTTCACACATGCTTTCCCTATCTAACGATGTTAAATACATTACGTTCGGCGGTTTTTTGCACTATTGTGGATCCGAGAGGCAATGGTTCTTATTATGAAGAACCGGCCAAAACCAGTTTTGTAGAGCAAACAAACTATGATCATCTAAATTTTATTGTCCTATGTTATAAAATAATAACAGTTTAGTTAGAAAGTGACAGTAATTTTAGCTAGTTAGAAAAAATTATTAACTATACAATTGGGGTACCGAATATCTTATTTATTAATATTAAATAGCGTACCAGATGTATATCTGTATAAATGAATAAAAGTATGTTTGCATAAAACATAAACCAGTTGCGAATTTTCGACGACTTTTGCGCAAATTCCGTTTTGCAGGTATGACGGACACAGTTTGTCATTCCAGAGATACCAATAATCTAAAAGTCACTTTACAATGCTTATATCGTTATGCGCAAACTCCGGATGGTTTGAAACCGTTTGAAATCGCTGCTAGAACAAACCTATTATTTCGACCGTGTAGAAGTATTTCTATAATTTCCAACTAGTTAAGCAATCTGAAATTCCTTGATCGATATTTTTGATTGTTTTATAAATAAGTATGTTAATCACTACATCTAGCATCGAAACAAAAACATAGATAGACAGATATGCTTATTGTACATACAAGATAACGAACTCCATGAAGGCATGTTATCAAAATCTTCGACAACTGAGTAGTAAGTTGTCACAATCAATATTTTCTTAACTTCACGTCTAAGTTTTTAAATACAAACCGTTTCTCACTCACAGCAGCAGATAATTGATTTTTTTTAACCATTGAAAGTAATGTAATTCTTAGCTAGCATTACGGATGGAATTATTAGAAGTGGGCATCAGACAAGGTGGTTCGGCGAGCAATTTTCGCGAAGGAAAAGATCTTATCATGTCCTTCCGTGACACAAAGAGTGAATCAATTAACATAGCGCATTCCGAATGCAAATTATGTGTATTTTGCAACACTTCCATTCTAGTTACCCGGAACAGATTATTGTTGGATGTGGATTCCGGTAAAATGTGGCTAATGAAACAACTAATGATTAGTCACATACTATACTCTCTACAGATAGATAGGTCTTCATTCAGAATCCGCAAAAGCAGGAAATATACCAAAACTGCCAATATCTAGAAGATTATTGACATACATAAGAAACACAGAGCCCTTAATACTGCATCCTGTAAAATTTTAGATGTCCCTTGCTGGTATATTGCTGTTATTACCTATTAGTTCACGATACACATTTTGTGCAAAATTATTTTTTGATGTAAGGTATCAAATATGGCGAATATTCTGGTAAAATAAAATATACACCGAAAAACACCGTTCTTAATTTCTCATTCTTCTCTCTTCGTGAAACCCAAAGGCTTTAATTTTACATGCTTATCCATTATAACTATTCGTACGAGCTTTTTGCTGATTTTTCCAGTATTCAAATAAGCAATTCCATTTATTTACTCGATAAGCTTTGAATTTGTCAAAATGTATTTTACATGAACCTCACTAAACGTATGTTAAACCAATAACAATTTCAAAACCATACTCTACCATAAGTATTTCGGTTAAACGATATTTCTGACCTCATTTTGAAGTAATTAATGATTTACAGGAAATAAAATTTTTTCAGGTGACGAACGCAGACAATCGAACATGCGTTCAAATGGCACACCCTTGAACCCGCAGATGAATAACACGGTTGAATAATACGAGGGGTATATTAAATAGATTTTGTTAACCTCTAATTGTTGGTGTGATGTTTAGTCCAGTAGAATTTAGTGTTTGAGTGTGTAACAATGGTAAAAATGCATGAAACGTTTTCTCAGCTACTCCTTACTTAATATTGGTTTATCACCTTTACGGAATATTTACGTTAGCTAGAAACATTTACTTAATTTTTTCCCTTGCAGAAAATAGCAATGTTTTTCTGGCGAATAAAAGTGTCCATGCAATACATTTCCAGTATGTCCAGTTGATAGTTTAGCAGTTTTGCGTTTTTTAAATAATCTATGCATGCTTTGATCCATAGTTTGGAAATATAGGCCACTAATTCTCTCTCTTAATACGTAAGGTTAAATGGTAATCTGCAAAAAATCCAAATAGATTATTTATATGCATGTATGCATTTCAAATTTGAATTCTATGATATGTTTTAATTGATTGATTCATTTGGACCATGATAAACATATGCATGCAAAATATATTAAAATTAAGAACTGACAAACTACGATACACTTTTTTAAATCCGTTGCCAAAAAAACTATCTCAAATTTATTTCGATGTTTGAATTAGTTGGAACAATAGTCCAGATATCAATTATGTTAATTACACATCTCATGATTTTATTTTAATTTTATTAAATATCATCTAATGGATCTCTGGTAAGTATCCCAGCCGTTCACAGGGAACGTCAAAATACTCTACCTTAGTGCTTCGTGTAAATTTTATTTCTAAGAACCATAACGGTGATACGGAGCCGAAAATAGTTACCTAATGATTTACATTTTAAAAGTTGTACCTTTTACGCACAATCGTATATTTTATTAAAATTTTTACATGTTTTGTAAACGATAAAACTTACAAATCCAGATTAGATAGTGTCTCTCACATAACCAGGGATCGAGCTTAACACCATACTTGTGAGGCCAAAGATTGGACAGGTGTAACTTTTTAGAGCTAAATCCCTATTTATTTCAGATTATGGACAAATCTCATAAAAAATTTACTCTATATTTGATTCAAAAAATCAACCATTTGCGAGGAAATCACTAAGTAATAGCAGTAATTATTCTTCGCTTCTACGTCCTTCTATGACAGATAGTTGGTAGGTCTCATTTTATGTCCTATCAGCGCACAGATTTTAAAGAATGTGATAAGTAAACAATCACCCCGGCCGGCCCTGTACCAAGCCATATCCATCAGTTCATTTTATTGTGCCGTCACGTGCAGTACGTTTTATTTAGTGCGAAGTGCGATGCCGAAAATAAGTGGAAAGAGAAGACATGCTGACGAGTTGGGAAACATAAGTCAGTGATTCATAATTTTTAGGTAATTAAATCTTTTTGAATTTTAATATATTTGCGCCTAGACAGGAGGTGGAATATTTGGGCTATATGTTTAATTCTAAACAAATGATCTGAGAATTATCAGAAGGAGAAAGGTGTTTAATTAAAAAATTATTGTCTGTAGAAATTGATGTCTGTTGTATAGGGTGTTAGTTAGTCACCCGCAAAAATGGCTCGAGAGTTTATAACCTTATGTTTGATATTAAAAGGCCTTGGGATCAGCTTTCGAAACGAAAGTTTGGAAGCTGTTGAGGCCTGTAACTTATTAACTAATATATATATCCTAGAACGAAAAGCAAAGCTAAAACCAAAAACAATTGAAATAACAGATTAAATGTATAATAGACATATGTAGAAAAATGAAGTAGTAAAAATAGAAAAGAAGAAGGAAAAGAAGAAATAAAGTATACTTTACAGGGTGTTAGTTGTTTTGACTAAAATATCACCCGCAGACTATTGTCTGCAAAATAGCTGTATACTTTACAGGGTGTTAGTTGTTTTGACTAAAATGTCACCCGCAGACCATTGTCTGCAAAATAGCTGTATACTTTACAGGGTGTTAGTTG
>MU189202.1:75926-95185 GCA_016904865.1 Pissodes strobi | reverse complement strand
GGGGGGCAATTTACTCCTTTTGCTGATAATGCTACAGTCTTGTGACAGTAACAATAAAAATGAGATTAGCGTAGGGTTCCCAACCGTCCCGGTTTGGCCGGGATTAACCAGGAATCAGAAGGTTTGTCCCGGCAAAAATTTTTCCTTGGCCGGGACTTAAAAAATCCCGGAAAACGTAAACTTAACAATATTCAGAAATTTTCGTTTATACAGCAACCCGACGAACTGAGACGACCGCCGGCGATATTTCAGTTCGCGTGCACTTCTGGATGCATGCGATTTAAAGACCTGCAATTGGCAAGTATATGGCCCTCCGCTCGCTTCGCTCGCTCGGAAACTCAAGAAAATTAAACTAATCAAGTGCTAACCCAAGCCATACCAAAAAATCAGGAAAAAACTGTTTACCTACTTAAAAAAAAACGAAAACCGACGGGATTCGAACCCGGGTCGCCGAAGTGAAGGCTAACCATGCAGACCCCTAGACCATCTACTAACTTACAAATAACTGGTTACATCGCGAACACATGCTTCACCTCACGTAGCTAGCCAATCACGCGCCTCTCACTCGTGCACTATAAACATTTGTTTTTTTTTGAGCATTTTCGAACTTTTCATGATTTTTTTTCGAACTTTATTGATTTGTAGTTACAATAAACTGTTGTATAGTTTACTCTTCTGAAATGGATAAGTACCTATAAGGTGATTTCTTTAAGTGCGCAACATTTGCCAGGCGCCGAATCCTTGTTTTTTAAACGATTTTAACGACTTTTGAGTAAAAATTGGGCGTGGCACCCCCAATTGCCTACCCCGCCGGTCGGTCGCCGCGGCATACGCAGGGCTTTTTCGTGGAACGAGGCGCCCGCGCCACTGAAAAACAATTGTCCCGGAATGGTCGATGCTTAAGTTGGGAACCCTAGATTAGCGTGTTGTCATGTGATTTAAGTACAGAAAATTAAGCTCTTGTGCTACTCAAATGGGCTCTTCTTAAATATTAAATGTTGTCTCAAAGATGATATTATTCGAAAATAAAATTTTAAATAATATTAAAGAAAATTAACTTTGGGCATCTACATTGACAGTATATTGTAGTTTGAAGATTGAAGTTTGAAGGTCGCATAAGTAGGTTGCGCTTATGATTGGCTTCAGGATGATACGCTCTTATGGTAATTAGCAATGAGCCAGAGAGACGAGACGCCTCAAATAGAAAAAATGCATATTTTGCTCTTATAGAGCATAGAGACGTGGCATCTATTTTTGGGGATTTTGTACAGATCAATTATTTAATAGTGTGTTTGTGCTGCGCAAGAGGGCTCTAAAATATATTTGTTTTGCACGGCTCACATTCGTGACTCTTGTAGACCTTTGTTCGCCCCTCAGAAGATTGTTTTAGAGTCTGCTTGTCTGAGGCACAGAAAGTTTAAGGACGAAATTCACTCTCCATCTTTGCATACTACTCATCTATCGCATAATATTCCTGTGCCAATTTCATTTACCACCCAGACAAATAAATTTTTGCTTTATAATAGAAAGGCTAGAGTTAATCATTTTCCATTGAGCATTAGGCAAATAAATACGTGACTAACTTCATTTTAGAAGAGCACTGACGTCGCTGCTGATTGGACGACCGTTATTTGGTGTCTTTGAGATTTTTCTAGAGAATTTTGATAGGAATTGCGACTTTTTTGCCTTTTTTCCTCTTTTAATTTATTTTTGTTTGTTTGCACTAGTACCTTTTACATGTATATTTTTATATCTTTGGTTTTGGCCTGAATCAATTATTATAGTGGCTGATAGGGGAAATACCTATGCACATCTAAAATGTGTTTTTGATGTTACTGGTGTTTGTCTTTGTTTAGTATTTTTTAACCAGTATGCTTCTTTTGCCACATTTTATTTAGTAGTTTTGAAATTACCAGTTGCTCTTTCTTATATTTGATACTTTTGCATTGTAGTATTCATGAGCTTTGCCAGCAAATGCACTGTATTTTGGGCAATAAAGCATGTTCCGGGTGTGAGCTTTAAGATACCCTCTAAATTCTTAAAGCAAAGGGTGTTTACTTAATGGTGTCTAACCCAAACTAACCTAAATCACAATTTATAAAAACGATTCGATGTATCAAACCACAATGTATTCGCTATATGCAGTTGCTAGGTGGTTGCTGTGTTCTATATTTTGAAACTGCTTGCCACAACTTCGATGTTTAATATAAAATTTTACCTCGAAAACTCCTATAAAATTGGCGGAAACCGAGGCTTAGCGCTTGGAAAATGTCCAAATTCTGCAATCGCGGCCCATTTTTCCATCTTCAAATCGTTTTAAATGATATTTCAGGCAAATAAAGCTACTTACTTACCACAAAAGCTATACGCACCGATATACTAAAACTTAAATTTTACCTCGAAATCCTCCAAAAATTCCACTTGCCTCTAATCACCAAAAAATATACCACACTTTCTGATCCTGACTCATTTTTCCGGATTCAAACTATTTTTAATAAGATTTCAGGTAGTTGAATGTATAAATCCCCATATTTTAACCTAAACGACTTGTCAAAATATTGGAAGACGAATTACTACAAATCTTTCTTATTTCATTAAAACAAAGCTATAAGTCAAAACCGATCTTATCGTGCGTAGGTCACAATTTTCAGTAAAAACTTCATTCGTGGCAGATTTTGGGTGTAAAATCTGTCAAAGGAATGACATTTAATGAAAAATGTGACCTTTGGACCCGCACGATAAGACCGCTTGTGACATCTATTAATCAGATTCGTATAAATTTGCCGAAATATTGGATTTTTTACCATTTTCTGCTTGTTTAAATTTGACCTCGATCTTCTCGTATTTCCCGATCTCGTACGGAAAATTGTTATAGAACTTTTTTATAGCGGAGATCATGAGGTTTGCAAACCTGAGACTAATTTCTTGGAAATAGCTATGCGTTGGCTGTACGCTTAAATTAATTTTTCAAACTGAAAATTAAAATATCACAAATTCGGCATTTTCAATCGGATGCATGCGATTTTTAAGATGTTTTGTTCATGTCCCCCTCTTTAATGCAGGAAAGTTTGGTTGTTCCAGATTGTTTGGTTTTCCAGTAATAGTGGTGTCGTGTCAAAACTTGAAATGGCGAATAGTTTAACTTAAACTAGCTCACCGTGTATAAAAGACATTATCATCTCCAAAATTGAAGTACAGTTTTTGGCGTAGATTATCGGCAAGTAATCGAATTTTCTAAAAAAAAAATACTTTTCGGGGAAAAAAATTAAACCCTCCATTTTTATACCTATAATCGATGTTTTTACATTTTCCCTAAAAAGTCCATTTCCCGTCATTAGAAGCCTTTAGAGTTTTTCTTCTAGAAATTTCCAATCGAACTATCGCATCGCCCCAGTTCTTTCGATAACCTCGACTTTTTCGGCGCTAGAATGACACCCACTTATTGGGTCTCATGAATAAAAGGTAGCAAATGCTTTTATTTCAAATTCATGAAGCAAAACCTTTATATAATTAAAAATTTGGTTTTGCTTACAACCATAGTAAAAACATTTGCTGCACTAAAAGCAAATAATTTAGATTATATGAATACAATCCTGCTTGTTAAGGATCTGTAGAAAAGGTTCATTTCTCTGAAGATACCTTTAGTGCAGACTTCGCGTTCGGGGAAGCAACACGTGTTTGGTAATAATGGCGTTTTTAAATAATATATAAGAGATGTAAAACGTTACAAGAGACGTCGACAAACATCACCGAATGACTTCAGACACCTTTATCGTTTCAACGAAGCAAAGGTACATTGGTTAGCCAACCAATTTTTTGGTGATAAAAATTTGGAAACACGAGGTGCTGCATTAGTATCGTTTCAGAAAATGAAATTGTTTTTGCGTTATATCGCAGATCCAGGTTACCAAAGCGGCGGCGAGGCGGAAATAATTGGAATTCACCAAAGTAGTGTGTCAAAAACAATTGCTGAAGTACTGGAAAAAATTTGGCAGAAAGCACATCTTTGGATCAAGTTTCCACCTGCCAATGACGAAATACGTGAAGCTCAACATCTTTGGCAGCAAGTTTACACGTTTCCAGCAGCAGTTGGAGTTCTGGATTGCACACATATCCGTATTTCAAAGCCCTCCCAATTTGGAGATGAATACATAAACAGGAAAGGTTTTGCTAGCATCAATGTACAAGCAACGTGCGATGCACAGGACAAATTTACAAGTGTAGATGTGCAAGGGCCCGGTGCTACACATGACAGTAGAATCTGGAAAAGGTCTGATATTTGTGCCCTAATGCGTCGCAATACACGAGCTTTGCTCCTAGCAGATGAAGGGTATGGAGTTGAGCCCTGTTTAATGACTCCTTATCGCAATCCAAATACACCACAAGAAACACGATATAATAATTTGTTGAAAAGGGATAGAGTGTGTATTGAACTTTGCTTTGGACAGTTGAAGCAAAGATTTTATATACTGCAATATAAAGCTCGACTGAAGCTGGAAAACATCCCTAAACTAATAGTGTGCTGCATTGTCCTACACAACATTGCAAAAACATTGCGCCATCCAGACTCTCAGTTGGATGAAATTGAGCAAAATAACGACGCAAATAACCCAATTGAAGAAAACGATGAGGAATGGAATGCGAAGATGGGAGGAAATTGCTCACCTCATTTTTCAATAAAATTTGCAAAGTAAGTTGAAACATATATTTTAGCATTTTCGCAAAATCCTTCCGTATTCGTTGCCTACATCCTAACGCAAATTCCGTGCAAAACTTCAACTTTCTAGGTCCAATCGTTTGGGCTGGGCGTTGATCTGTGAGTGAATGAGTGTATATATAAGTCAGGTTTCCGCTTTGTTTATATAGATAAAGATATGGAAAAGAAAATTTATTGAAAATATTCCAAATAACACAAATACAAATCCTAATCATAATCCGAGATAAGGAATACTAAATTTATATAAGACAAAATAAAATAAATACTTAAATTCAAAACGCTAACCTAAACATAACTCTTTGAAAGTGCGTTAAAGCAGTTTACAACTGTGTATACACTTTCCCATTTTCGGTAACTGACTCTTGTTGTTGTAACTCGCTCATCAGCTTTCTTTTTTAAGCCTCAGGACTTCCAAATCTTTCAACAAAACTAACATTTGTAATTCAGCCGTTGATAAGTTTTGTGTTTCTGTTGTTTCCGGAAGATGAGGTTTTTTAATTTTTTTTGAAATCGTGATTCTTGCAGGTTCTGAAACGAGAGCAGATGAATCAGACTCCAAGTAAATGTCTCCCGAAACCGTAGCCGCTATTGGAGGAGACACGTCAACTTGGACAGCACCTAAAGAAATTTAATTTAATGTAATGATCTGTAATCAAATAAATGTATGATTCTTACTTGGTATTTTGGCCAACGTCGGGTTTCTGTTCCCATCCATTAACTTCAAAAATGCCTGTTCCCATGACTTTAATTTTATTTCTTTGTTGCCGGTTTTATTTATATCTGCTTTCTGTTTGATTTTTGTTTTCATGTTATTGATTTTCTTAGATAATTGCTTTACGCCTATAGCTTTTCCGGTGACTGCCTGCCACTCCACTTGTAACTGTATTAACGCCTTCTCTTCCGCTTTTTTAATAGTGGGTACTTGCGAGTTTTCGAGTACGATTTTATAATTTTTCAGCAAGTCTACAAATTTGACCTGATCGTTCTCTTCGCAGGTCGTGCTTTCTTCATCGGAACTCAGAGCGTTGCTTCTTCTTTCGCATGAATAAAGCACGCCTTTTTTATTCAACCAAACATCACAAAAATATTCCTGTGTAGACTTGTCAAAAAGTGTAGCAAACGGTCTAAATAACGGAGCATTTGCTACGGAGCAAAAGCAAATCATTATTTATACGAAACGAAGTAAATGCTTTTTCTTCTACCTCTTGCTTCGATGCATTTGCTTTTGCTTTTACTTTGTACTTCGAGCAAATGCTCCATTTTTATTCATGAGATCCAAAGAATCTTACTGATATCGACTACCGTAATCATCTTGTGACTGCCTTTTAGGATACCTTGTATAATACTTATGCATTTATCGCGTTAGTAGCATCCCTGTTGACGCAGTTTTGGGTAGGTAAATAACGACTGTTTTAAGTATAGATTGTCATTTTATGACTTCAGTTAATACCAAATGTACTTTTCAAATACTCCCTGTATTTATATCAAAATCAATATGTTGTTCAGCTTAAAAAATATTTAATGTTTCGGCCAACACTTTTAGGTATTCATTATTTATGGCCAGAAAGCATCTTTAGGTGAGGTTGATGTGATCCACCCGCATCGCATGGCGTGAACAGCGGCGTAACTACAGTGGGGCCTAGGGGCGCCGGGCCTCCCCCAGACGTCGCAGGCCCCCTCAAGAAAAGCCTGACTTTGATTTTGTATCCTTATCTTAATAACAGGCTTACCCTAGGCTCCTCCCCCCCAGCTCAGGTAGCTGCTTACGCCGCTGCGCGTGAAAAGACTTCTGGTTTATGTTTCGCAAACATGCATACCTTTGTAATCTGGTTCACAGGGTGCAAAGGAAAAAATATTGCATGATGGCGCCTCCCGGATCAAAATACTTCGGAGGTAAAATAACCTTCCATTGAGATCTCCAGTTGGAGGGCAGATTGGGGGAAACATCAGGCCTGATCGTCTCCAAGACATAAAATAGACGGCGATTGAACTTCTGCAATATAAGAGGCATCAGCACAAATATTAACTCGGTCCACCAACACCTAACACCAAGTAAGCCTAATATTTTAGCTCTATGAGAGACCAAAGTGAAATCAAGCACTACTTATGTTCACTTGAATATACTCGAATATTACCTTTACTCCTGATTTCGACATAACTTTGGATTAGCTTTTTACACAAGACGATTTATGTTGCCAACGAGAAGAAACATACGACAAACCTACCCCTGCGCATCAAAGAGACTTTGCTAGCCTCCTGGAACAATTCTTAAGAACTAATCCTGACCTCTATACCGTAACTGCCCAACCTCCCTTGGGCTCATCAGGCCACAATCTTATCTCCGCAACCTGGGACCTTGCTATCAAAATACAGAAGCCATAGGTACCCCGAAAGTTTGTCACTAAAAATGTGCATAGCGCGGCTGCGCGAGTTTTATTGTTATTTTCCTTGGGGAGACGTCTGCTTTAGAAATCAAAACACCTCTGAAACTGCTGACAAGATAACTCAAGTTATCCTAGCTGGTATGGAAGCGTTCATCCTTTCTTCTAAGAAACGTATCTCGAACAGTAAACCAGGGTTTACGAAAGACTGCTAAAGAGTGGTCAATGCTAAAAATGGCACCTAACGCAAATGGAGAAGAGATCCGACAGCCGAAAATCGAAATATATTAATCACGACTAGAATCCAGTGTAATCGGACCATTGACGAGAGCAAGGAGGGATATAACGAGCAGATCAATAATCAGCTTTTGAACTGTCCTAACGTATCAATATGTTTTTGGTCAGTTGCCAAAGCTGTCAATCAGGGTTTCTCAAAGACGCCAATCCCACCACCGGCTCAATAGCGGAAACCGCCAAAAAAAAAGCGAACATTCTTGCCGAAATTTTTGCATCAAATTCTACCTTAGATCCTCAAGGAAGGACTCCGTCAACTATCCCAAATGCAGGTTTTTCTCCCTATGATACAGAACCGTATGCTTTCATTCTAGCTAGAAATGCGCTTATCTGCAACCAAAGAAAGATAAAAACCGATTCCAAATAACTACCATTAATTTTCTCATCATGTTCAAAGTTATGGAGAAACTGACAAACGAAGAGGCCTTAAACTATCTTCTCTGGCTTTTGCAAGCACAGATCAACGGGAGATCTCCTAACTTACGAGATCAACGTGATAAATGCCATCGAGAGCTACAGCGGAACTCGTGCAGTGGCTCTCGACATATCCAGAGCATTTGGTAGGGTGTGGCATGACGGATTGTTAAGCTAATTGACAATATACAGGCTACCACTAGCACTGCTTCTATGGCGTTCCAATTTCCTAAGGTATCGATGGACATCTCTCGAAGGAATATAAAATCAATGCCGGAGTTCCTCAGCGTATTGCCCACATCGTTCCTAGCCAAACACTGACTGTGGCCTCATCCATAAGCTTGCTAGGCGTCAAAGTAGAAAATAACATGCCTTGGCGTAATCATGTCACCAAAATCGCCAAGGCAGCAGCACAACAGCTAGGACCACTTTATAGAGCAAAAAGGTTATGTTATACAGCTCATCAGCTCTTTCTGCTCTAGAAGGCTTAGATAAGACCATATCTGGAATACTGGAGCTCGGCTCCCAAAAACTGGCTCAATATATTGGCCTCCATACAGAGGAGAGCAGTCCGTCTTGTGGATGACATGGAGTAGACTACATACCTTGATAGCAGCCAATTTGGCTTTCAAGCTAGTAAGAACACAGGAGATGCTATTTTTCAATTCCTCGAGAGTGTGTATGGATTTTTAAATAGGGGGCGCTGCGGCGGTGGTGTTTTGTAACTTATCTAAGGCTTTTGATTGTGCCAGTCGCGAAATAGGTACTGCTTTTAAAGCTTCATCGATATGGATTCAGAGGCGTCGCGTCGCTCTGGGGTGGTTTCGGACTTTTCTTTGAGGCCGGAGTCAACGCGTGTTTGTTGGGTCGTCTGCATCGAAAAGAAGAGACATTGATTGTGGAGTACCACAAGTGTCGGTCCAAGGACCTATTCTGTTTCTCCTATACATAAATGATCTGATTTGTGTTAAGATTCAGGGACAATTTACCTTCTTTGCGGATGCTACAATTCTATGACACTCAGAGACAATAAACGGTCTAAACAGCCAAATAACACAGGATTTGGTGAAGGTAGGAGAGTGGTTTAACGCAAACCTGCTGACACTAAATATACACAAGATCCATGTTGTGGGATTTAAATGCGACATGGGCCGAGTGTCGCTTGGGATCAGCTCCCTGGGGTCCTTTAATGACGCTAAATTCTTGATCTTGTTGCTGGATGCGGGTTTGAGATTCGAGGGGCGCATTGCTTGCTTAAACAAGAAGGTGGCTTCTACGTGTTTTGCCGGTCGGACTGTCGTTGGGGACTGTGCCTGGGACGTTTGTTATGCCTTGGTTGAGTCGAGGCTTCGCTATGGTATTGCGTTTTGCGGTCAGTAACCAGGGACTTTTCGAAACAATCTTTATCTTGCAGAAACCAGCAATTATATGTTATTTAAATCACAACGAATATTAACCCTCGCATCGTTGTTTATATTGGAAACTCTGAGCCTTATATACAAGAACAAGAACAGGTTCTTGGGCTCGGAGCTCAGTGACCAAACACGCCAGGCCTATGCCTTGTCGTGGCCTATTCCAGATTCCAGTTTGACTAAGAAATATCTTATATATGAGAGTAAGAAAATATTTAATCATCTCCCTATTGAAATGACATCCTTAAGCTCACTTGCCTTGTTTCGGCGAACAGTCAGAAGACACCTTATCGGTGAAGCCTATTACACAGCATCTGAGTCAAGGCTTTATTGAACTGAATCTTGGGTTGGTGGATTGCCTGGGTGATTTGTTTAGGTATATAGATCAGTTAAGATTTGAATCTGTTTGTATACCTGTACATGCGCTTAATTTTAATTTTAACCCTTTCAGTCCCGCGTCCATTATAATGGACGTACATTTTATTGGCTATAATATGAATTAACCGTAATTTATTCGATTGTCTAAAAAATTTAACTACACCACTGTATCCCTTATTTGTCTAAATTTAAACACGCAGCACCATCTATGATTGTTTTTGTGAATTATATGCTCATCATAATACGTCAGTTATCATGACTGATACATCACGCTCCACCCAAGGTAAGTAAAAATACGTTTTTTATACTTTTTTTAAAATGTTTTGCCTAAAAATATTCCACAGAGAATGAGGAATGTGTATAAAAGAGGTTTTGATAATAATCTGAGTGTTCAACCATGAAAAAAACATTACTAGAACCTCACATGTTTGATTGTCCATTAGAATGGACATCTGGACTAAAGTACAATATTTTTTCAGCTTTCTATGATCCTGAAAATCCAAAGGATGCGTAGATACTATTATCTTTTTTGGATGATGACGAACTGGAAAAGAAACGTGAAAGGGTTTTGGACCATCTAGGGCAGTTTTCCGGCAACGAAGATGACAGTGACCAGGAAATTGAAACACCATCGGATGAAATACCAGTTATTCCAAGGGTGGTAGGTAGTGATATCGACCCTATACCTCAGCCAATTATCGCGTTACCGAATGCAGAACAGAACGAAAGAAGCAAAGAAATGGAAATAACCAAGAAATCGGATATAAACTGGAAGAAAGGATCTTTTCTAAAGTACAAATTTGTAACGGAAAATATACACAAATAGAAAGCAATGAAAATTCTCAAGATAATTTGGTACCATATCCTATTGAATATTTTTCTCGATATTTATCCGATGACATATTTTAAAAAATGTCTGAAATGACAAACATTTACGCCCTCCAACAAGGTAAGACCTTCAAAGCATGCAATAGTGAAGAAATCAAAAGTCTTTTTGCCTTCACATTATGATGTCTTGCCTGAGATACCCAAGGGTACACATGTACTGGGATAAAATGCTTCGTCAGAGTTTTTTTTATGACACCATGAGCAGGGACCGTTTTTTCCAACTGTGTACTAAGTTACATGTTAGAAAGACCAGCTACCAACGATGATGGATGTACAAGGTAAGACCGCTATTTGATAGTATTAGAAAAAGATGTCTTGAGTTAGAAATGGAAAAAAATGTGTGTGTTGATGAGCAAATGGTACTGTTTACTGGAAAACTCTCTATTATACAATAACTGAAAGGTAAACCTTGCCCGTGGGGTATTTTTATAAAGTCAAGGAAATGCAGTATACGCATGATCTTTCATGCAGTAGATTTAGCTTGCACTAACAGCTGGTTAGAATATAAAAAAGATGCTGAAGCTATGGGAGTACCCAACAATTATATAATAGATTTTCTACATTTCAAAATGCGAACAACAGAGTATTTGATAAGGCAAAATCAACCTGTAAATCTAAAAAAAAGGTTGGGCAACCTTCTTCCAGTCCACCAGTTTCCCCTATCGTACCCAAAAGAGCAAATACTGAAGTGAGGCCCCTACGGGAAATTCAGATAGACCACATGGATCATATACCAGAAATGGACAAAAATAAAAAAGCAACAAGATGCAAATATCCTGGTTGTAAAGGAAAAATTCATGTTTACTGCATCAAATGTAAAATTCATCTCTGTTTTGTCAAAGATAGAAATTGTTTCAGAAAAAATCAATAATCAATATCAATAAAGTAAAAAAAAAAATTAATAATGTTTTTTCCGTATTACGTTTTTTATTAGTATTAGGTTTTTTATAAAAAAAAAATATAGAATTAAAACTTGAATAAACACCTTTATTTATCAAAATTCTGTTCGAAAACCCCAAAAAAAAATTGTTTTTCTTACTCCAACTAAAATTCGGGTCTGAAAGGGTTAAGACCAATTTTAAGTTAATTTCACAACTTGATGACTGTATGGTTTATTTGTGTATATTGCTTTAATAGACGAGTCTGTTTTTTAATTTTTTGTTTTTTTGTATTAGTTTGTGCATTTTAACCAGATTTAGGTCATAGTATTCACATTTTCATCAGTCTTAATTAATGAATCAATACTATAATTTGAATTTTATGTTTTAGTCTACTTTGGCTGATGTCAGATGACTTATTAGTTATATTATGTATTTTAAGTACCTTTTACTACACTAGTTCACTTTAGTTTTAGTCATTAAGAATTGTATTCTTGGACAATAAAGTTTATTTGGATTTTGATAGCCTTGAAAATCGAAGAAAAATGGCGGACTTATCTCTTTACTCCTTTTTATAGAGGACTGCCTCGTTGTGGAATGGACTTCCGAGTAACGTCTTTCCCGAAAACTACTACCTACAGCGCTTCAAGTCCAACGTCCACCGTCATTTCCGCACACGCGTGTTAAATGGTATACAATTTTCCTGCCAGACATAAAAAATCTTATGGAACGATTATATTTAAATAGGCGAGACTTACCAAGTCTCAGTCTTTGATCTCGGTCTTTGGGAGAACCGAAACTGCTTTGGCTTCGGTCTCGGTCTTATTTCGGCTTAGGTTTTCGCCCGACTTAGTCTCGATCTCGGTTCAAAGAACTAAAATGTGGCCTAAGTTAAAAGGATTTCGAAGGAACCACTTTTAAAAGAATTTTTTTGGACACATTGTATTTGTAGCTATTTACGAAACACACGCGCAACACACAGAGAAAAGCACTTTTCAAAATGCTGTGAAATCTTTTCACATATTTTAATTCTAAATTACTATTAAATGGGTTAGATACTGTGTAGTACAGTAATTACAGTATTAAAAAAAATTAAAATTTGTATAAATCCAGTAATAATTTATATGACATTTCTTATTTTCAAAAATTTTCTTATTTACTTTAAGTTTAAAAAATTAGTTAGCTTACGATATAATAAATTCTTTCGAAACAGAGACCGAGAGTCTTGAAACCTTAATCTCCGTATGGCTCTCGGTATCGAGAGGAAACTCTCACTCCAGCCTCGCTACAAAATTTCGAGTCTCGGTTAAGATCAGTCTCGAAGTATCGCGAATCCCTATATTCAACTTCAACGGCAACGTTGCGCCTATTGGTTGGAATTGAGATTTCACTTCTTCCAATTTTAATTCCGTCTACAACAAATCGCCCTGTATACGATACATCCGAAACCGCAGTTTATTTTCTCAAGACGGAAGGCTAAATAAAACACTCAAAGTACATCAGTCAAGATTTATTTATTTTTTATTTATAGTAAACTTTCGGAGTTTGCCAGAAATATACAGAGATCCCTGATAGTGACAGCTTTATTTACAATAAAATTCTTTTTACAATATTTTTTCTTGGAGTATTTCGTATTTTTAGGTCGGATTTATACAAATTTACACCTTGTTTATTTTCGTTTTCCATCGGAGAACCACATACGGGAGTCAGTAGAATACTTTTAATAGTACATGTATTGAGCATTTCGAATTTTTGCAGGAGATAAGTGATGGATAAGCGAAATAGTATTAAAAATATTTATTTTTTAATGAAAGTTTGGGGCTAAATTGTGGTCAAGTTTGATGTTTAATAACTTTTTTATTTTTGATTCGATTTTCATGATTTTTTTACCAGTTTATAGATCGTTCATTGTGATTGATTTTTATTATTTTAATAAATAACTTTAGGTGATATTATACAGGGGTAAATCAAAATGTTGTTTTTGGTCATACCTTCAAAATTCCTTGTGGAACATGTAAGGCGGATAATTTCAAACATTTTGTTTTTGTCTCATACTATTTTCTCGCTCCATCTAAGAACTGCAAGTTTTAAAATGAGACGCTATTTTGAATCTTATTTATCATTGATATTAACAGCAAACGCTACATAAAAAATAATTTACAAAAAAAGAAAATGTAATAGTGTTTTGAAGTTATGACACAACATTTTGACTTACCTCTGTATAATATCGCCTAAATAAAAAAGGGAATTATTAAAATAATAAAAAAAAAACAATTACAATAAACGGATCTACAAACTGGCAACATCACATTTGGCCAAAATTTTAGAGTGGTGGAACTTTGTGCCGGTGAGGGTAAATATAAAAATATTTTTAAAAGTATTTTACAAGCATATTAAAAATGAAAACCGTTTTGGTAGAATTTTTTCTGATTATTCTTCGCTGACAGTAACTTGTATTTTTTTATCATAACAATTTCTCTGAAAGTTTTCGACCAACTCCTGTATAGGATTCGATTATCGAAAACGTCACATTTTCTAGGAAGATCATAAATTGGCTTAAAAATAAGCATTATTTAAATTGCACGAAGGAACGCTCATTATATTAAAAATATATTTTTATTAATATACACAATAATTAATATTTAAATATTCACAGTCAATTTTAATAATTTGAATTTGGCAATATTCCACCGATATCGCGTCAATTCGAAATAAGCACTCATGTCGGATGTATTATTAAAAATTAATATTTTAATCACAAAGCGATATCGCTGGAACCTTGCCAAATATTTATGCAACAAAGATACAATAATTAAACAACCTATATTCTATTTACAATGCGAAATATACATTATATAAAATATACAAAACATCACAACTGCCTCAATCACTTATAAGAAGCATTACACTTTCGAGAAATGTTCTCGAATGTTCCTCAAACACTCAATTTCAACGGCGAATTTCTCTATCTTGATCATTTATAATGTTTTAGTTGTGTAGCAAAGTTTATAACGTTTAATCACTTTTACCCAAAATTCATTTACATTCAGCTTTTAATTAAACTAAGCAATAACTGAAGCCTTAAGAGAGAAATTTTGCATCAATTTTCAGGAAATAGATTCAGGAAGGGTATTGAATGGAAAATTCCGAAAAAACTAAGCAAGGTGTGAACACGCCTACAACTCTTGATAAATTTTAATCTTGTACTAACTAACAAATCATCGACATGCTTGGTTTCCATTTTGTCATCTGAATGTCTGAAAATTGCAAGACATTAAAATGTCACAAAAACAGCAATCGTTTCATTCACACCCTGTAGTAATGTCACTATATCTGGTTAGGGTTTTCATTGTTTTTCACCAAAATTCCGTATATCATATTTTCTTAGTCAATAGTCTAATTTTAAAAACGTGTCAATTCGTTTTTAAAAATGTGGCAATTAGTTCTTAAAGATTTTAAATTTGAGGTCAAACTTTGCTGTTAACGTTTCAATTACTGCATGTTAAAGTTTAGTGATAACCCCAAGTATTGCGTAGCTTCGTCTCGTTCTCGAAACGATATTAACATTTCTTTTCTAGAGACAAGCTGACACTCAACTCAAGTCTCGTCTTTCCCCGGTGAGTAGAACCAAAGAATATTCTGCTACGATAGTAGAATATTCTTTGGTAGAACTTCTCAAAGTCTCGTTACAAAGGGTTTAAATTATACATAACTTTTCAATGGTATGCCAATAGGTCTTATCGATACAGTGTAATATGGGCATTATTACCATAGACGTTGTGTGTAGACGTTGCACACTGTGCACACAAGCATATTAATAATGCATGATCACACGTATATTAAACCATATTTTACTCACGCCCGTCCAAAATAGAAATGAGTACTAAAAATAATTTTATGTACGACATTCACAGTAAACGCTTATAAATTACGTCATTTATTTTGACTTATTTGAGTTACGTATTGTGTCATTACATCACTAATTCTGTAAATAACTAATTACATCACTAGTGGCATAAAGACTCTTTTTACGTAACTCTTTTTGACAAAACGTATTAAAGTCAGAATTTTAATACTCGTAAATTTTAATAACTTGTACACAAAAATCATCTAGATTCAACTTTTAATCAAACTAAGAGAGATATTTTGCGTCAATTTTTACGAATTAGATTCAGGAAGTATATTGAATAGAAAATTCCGAAAAATCTTTTCTTGATAAATCATAATTGAACAACTTTCGTAGCAGTAACACTAATCATCGACATTCTTCGTACAGTCCATTTTGAAACTGAATAAAATAACCTGAATAAAAATATTATGAGATATTTCTCTGAACATTGCAAGAGATTAAAATGTCACAAAAGCAGCAATCTTTACTTTCACACCCTGTAGTACTGTGGCAACATCTGGTTATGTTTTGGCAGTTTTTAAAAATGTGACATTGGTTCTAAAACATTTTAAATTTGAGGTCAAACTTTGCTGTTAACGTTTCAATTATTGCATACTAAAATTTAGTATTGTGTAGCTTAGTCTCGTTTTCGAAACGATATTAACGTTTCTTTTCTCGAGACAGGCTGACACTTAACTCAAGTCTCGTCTTGCACCGGGGACTTGAACTACTCAAAGTCTCGTCACAAAGGGTTTAAATTACACGTAACTTTTCAATGATATGGCAATAGGTATTTTCGACACAGTGTAATACAAGCATTATTACCATAGGCGTGTGGATGTTGCGCACAAGTATATTCATAATGCAAGATCACACGTGTATTGTACAATATTTTACTCACGCCCGCCCAAAATGAAAATGAATACTAATAATTTCATCTAGGACATTCACAGTAAGTATTTATTCATTAAGTGATTTATTTTGACTTATTTGAGTTACGTAATAAGTGTCATTACATCACTAATTCTGTAATTATCTAATTACATCACTAATGGCGTAGAGACTCTCATTACCTAACTCTTTTTGACCCAACATATTATCGTCAGAATTTTTAATAGTCATAAATTTTAATCACTTTTACCAAAAAATCATCTAAATTCAGCTTTTAATAAAACTGAGTAATAATTGAAACTTTAAGAGAGAAATTTTGCACCAATTTTTATGAAATAAATTCAGGAAGTGCATTAAATGGAAAATTCCGAAAAATTTTAGCAAAGTGTGAAAACGCCTGCATTTCTTGAAAAGATTTAATTTTGTACAACTTTCGTAAGAGTAACTATTCATCGATATTCTTGGTACAGTCACAGTCCATTTTGAAACTGAATTCTGGTCCACAATAACTGGAAATATTATGAGTTACGTCTCTTGAAATTGGAAAGGATTAAAATGTCACAACAACAGCAATCTTTTTTTCACACCCTGTAGTATTGCAACTACACCTGGTTAGGTTTTTCTTTATTTTTCAGAAAAATTCCATATATATTATAGTCAATTTTTAAAAGCAGGTCAATTAGTTTTTAAAAATGTGACAATTAGTTCTAAAACATTTTTAATTTGAGGTCAAATTTAGTAATCAAAAGTATTGGGTTGTTTCGTATCGTTTTCGAGACGATATTAACATTTCTTTTCTCGAGAGAAGCTGACACTCAACTCAAGTCTCGTCTTGCACCGGTGACTCGAACTATTCAAAGTCTCGTTACAAAGGGTTTAAATTATACGCACTAAATAGCACAAGTGTATTAATAATGCATGATCACACGTGTATTATTCAATATTTTACTCACGCCCGCCCAAATAGTACCGGAGAATTTCCGAAGGACAAGGTGTCTCGTGGGACTCAAGGTGGCACTCTACTGGCGCTCTAAAGAAAGCTCGTTAGAGGGGGAACGCACACCATTATCATCGACTCTGGTGCCTCCAACAGATATTTAAAGAAAATTGAAATTAACTTTCTCTTGGTGGTATTCACAGCCGTGAGTGTTCCTTTTGCTTTTGGATTATTGTCGTTAGAAGATATCGAAGAGACCTTGATAAGAGGCTAGATGTTAACATTGCTATTAAAACGTAGCCTCTTCGGAGTATGTGTTTTAGGGAGGCCGATTGGTCTTTGGTTGTCTGTCTCGAGGAGTGTAACGTCTTTGGTATGACTGCACCAGGCAGTGGATGAGGGAAGGGACTCTTTGCGACAGGAAGTGAAGTAAATGAGATATCAGTGCTGTTGGTGAACTGTACTCCCGAGGTGTCCAGTATCATGGTGGGGTCTCGGGGCGGGTGTTAGAAGTCTGGTTCAAAGTGAGCTTGGATGAATCAGACGCGGGAGAAGGTTTAGGTTATTGTGTTCACGTTCAACATTATTTTTGGCTCAAGTCAAGTCCTTGGAGTAAATAAAAGCTGGCTTTCCTCCGAGAGACGTTTATAGAGAGATGAATATATTAGAGAGTCAGGATTATAGCAAGGTTGCCTGGGCTCGGAGGTCTCGAGAATTGACATTTCCTTGGCGGTATTCACAGCTGTGAGTGTTCCTTTTGCCTTCGGATGATCGTCTTTAGAAGGTATCGAAAAGATATTTATACAAGGCTTGCTAGAGTCTGTTGAAACGTAGCCTCTTCGGCGTATGTGTTTGAGATGCCTAAATTAAAAAGTATATAATATATCCATACACGTCTATACCCTCATTTTTCAACGTCAATTCTTGAACAATATTGAACTTAGTTACAGAGTAAGTCATATATAATAAGCTTAGATATTTCCGTAGAATTCAAAAATAAGGAATAAATAAGGTGTTCCATTAAAACACATTTATCTTTTGATTCAGGAAGATTTTTCGAGCCACCCTGCATTCTTCAGAAGTTTTTAAAAATATTTTCTACGACTTTTGTTTATATATTCATGTGTAAGTGAGAAGTCGTGTGATATTAGAGACGAGACGATGATCAGTGGTTTATCCGCAAGTCGAGACAAGACTTTGGAGGTATCACTACTTGAGTTGAATGAGAAAGTCATTGTTGGCCCTCGAGATTCAAAACCGAAATTTTGCATAAAATTGATTAAGCCCGCGTAAAACATTATTCAGTCCACACCTGCAAAAGATAAAGACTTTATTTTCTAAGCCAAAAATCAACAGGAACTTAATTACTAATTTTTATATTTTCTAAATTAAAGCTGTAGCTCATTTAAAATAATTTAAAGATGTCTTAACTACTTAGTTTGTAGGACTGTCGAGACATCAGCAAGAGCGAAATAATGCCTATATTACCTATTAAATTATAATATTCTAATATTAAATTAAAGGTAATACAAACTGAGAAATATTTTGATTTCGAAGATGTTATGTTACTACCTTCACGCAAATATCGGATAGTTAAGGTCATGTTAGGATTTATCATGGATATGAAGTAAAGGAGGCGAGAGTAACTCCCATAAAATACCAAAAAAAAAATTATTAATTGACTTATTAATATTTAAAATTTAGACCCGTGACGAGACTTTGGAAGTATCACTGCTTGAAGTTTGTGTTGGTTTTAATTTGAAAAGAAACTGTTTTTCGAAAAAAATAGCGGCGCCTTAAGATTAAAAAGCTGAATTTTGCATAAAATTGATTAAACTCGCGTAAGACATTATTCAAACCGCACTTTCAGAAGATAAAGGAGTTATTTTCTAGGCTAAAATTCAACAGGAACTCAAGTATTTTTAAATTACAGTTATAGCTCGTTTAAAAATGGTTTAACTGTTGTAGTGTATGGGCCTGTCGGGACGCCAGCAAGAGTGAAGTAATTATAATTCTAATATAAATATAAATTAGAAGTAATGCAAATTGAGATATATTTTGCCTTTGGAAGATGTTAACTTAGCTACTTTCACGCAAATACCCGATAGTTACAGCCAAGGTCGGATTTATCACGGATATATGGTGATGGTGCGGTAAAGAGGGCGAGAGTAATCCCCCCC
>MU189202.1:63594-75826 GCA_016904865.1 Pissodes strobi | reverse complement strand
ACCCCCCCCCCCCCCCCCCCCCCGTGAAATATTAAATGAATTCAAATTTTGTAGTAATCGTTGCTGCTCTGTTCTAATAGAAACTATAAAGTGTGTCGCACATTCCATGGAGTCGCTCTTTTCTCCCAAAATCTAATAACGTTTTGAGATTATGGTGACAAAAGTTTGAAGATATGCCCTGGATTTAATTTAATCATTCTAATCAGATATTTTAATTTTTATATGATTAAATTTAACTTTAAAAACCTTATTTTAAATACCACTCCATTGGGTTTAAACGTGATATAGATAAAGGGATCTCAAGACAATTGTTTTTAAATAATTTTCTACAAATTCATTTTTCAAATAAAAAAAAAGTTTGATCTTTTTTGTATTTTGCTCTGAATAATTGATTATGGCAAATTTTTGATGAAATAATATCTATTAGCTTTAATGCAATACTTAAATGTTGGTACAAATCAACATGGAATAACACATTATTTTTTACAAAATATTAGAAATACAGTTCTTGATTTGAGCAACAGTTCAGCAGGAAATATACTTTGAAGTGCCTCTAATTTATATACCTTTAAACCCAATTGGAGGAAATTGAAAAAAGGGGCTTTAAACGGGCCGAATTTAAATATAAAAAAAATGACAAATATAAGTTTTCGAAAAATAAACCCGTATATAATGAATCTTAAAGAATTGTATTAACAACAGCTGTATTTAAGAAAGTTTAAAACTTAGATATTCAGGAACTCGCTGTTCAGAAAACAAGAAAAATTGGTATAATACATTATTTTAATCAGAAATATGAAGAATCTATATTTTTTTTATTTGAACAACAGTTTCACTGAAAAAAATGAGGCCTTTTGGTGAATCATAAATTTTATTAAGTAAAATTTTTAGAAAAATTATATTAACAACTGAATTTGAAAAATCTAAGTTATTCAGGTACTTTAAAAACCTCGCTGTCCAGAATATTACAGGGCCTTCTCTTAGTGCAAAATTAGATCAAATTAGTATAATATATTATTTTATGTCCTTAATATTGTAACCAGAAACAAGAAGAATATATATTTTGAACAACAGTTTCACTGAAAAAAAAATGAGGCCCTGTGGTGAATCGTAAATTTTACTACGGAAAATTTTTAGAAAAATTATATTAACAACTGTATTTAAATAAATCTAAAACATAGATATTTAGGAACTTTAAAAGCCTCCCTATTCAGAATATCAGAGGGCATTATCTTGTGCAAAATTAGATGAAATTAGTATAATACATTATTTTAAGCCCTTATCTCGAACACCTATAAGCTGATTTGGATGTAACCGAATTTATTTTTTTTTTGTAAAGAAAAGGCAAATATAAATTTTCGAAAAATAAACGCATATTTTCGCATCTATAAGCGCACCCCCTATAGTGGATCTTAAATTTAACTACGGAGAATTTAGAAAAAATTATATTAACGCCTGTATTTAAAAAATCTAAAACATAAATACCTCGCTATTCAGAATATTACTCAGTGGCATCTCAAAAAAAAATCATACAAAATCCTCGCATTATGAAAAACTTAACTCTTAGTTCAAAATTAGACGTATATAAAATAGAGAGGTAAAATACATTACTTTGAACAAAAAAATGAAAGGAATACTTTTCGATTCGAACAACAGTTTTACAAAAAAGAAGAATTGGGGATCTTTGTCTCGAGCAGTTTTAAACTAAATTGGAGGGAATTTCAAATAGGGCACACCCCCTATAGAGAATCACAAATTTTACTATGCAGAATTTAGATAAAATTACATTAACGACTGCATTTAAAAAATCTAAAATATATTTTAAATATCTCGCTATTCAAAATATTAGTCAGTGGCACCTCAAAAAAATCATAAAAAAACTTAATTCTTAGTTCATAATTAGATCAAAGAAGTAAAATACCTTATTTTGCTCAGGAAAAGAAAGGACACACTTTTTTTTGATTTGAACCAAAGTTTTGCAAAAAAAGAATTGGGGACCTTTGTCTCGAACACATTTAAACTAAATTGGAGGATATTTTAAATAAAAGGATTTTTAATACGGCCAAATTTAAATATTTTTTGGAAAGAAATGTCAAACAACTTTTTTAAAAATAAACGCATATTATATTCGCATCTATAAGCGCACACGTTATAGTGAATCACAAATTTTACTACGGAGAATTAAGAAAAAATTACATTAACGGCTGCATTTAAAAAATCTAAAACATATTTTAAATACCTCGCTATTCAGGATATTAGTCAGTGGCACCTCAAAAAAAAATTATAAAAAAACTTGGCATTATGAAAAACTTAACTATTTGTTCAAAATTACATCAAATGGATAAAATATATTATTTTGAACAGAAAAATTAAGGATACACTCTTTCGATTTGATTAACAATTTTGAAAAAAAAAATAATTGAGAACCTTTGTCTCTAGCACTTTTAAATTAAATTGGAGAAAATTTTAAATAAATGGATTTTTAAAGGGGCCGAATTAATTTTTTTTTGTAAAGAAATAGCACATATAAATTTTCGAAAAATAAACGCATATTTTCGCGTCTAAATGTGAATCACAAATTTTACTAAGGAGAATTTAGAAGAAATTACATTAACGACTGTATTTAAAAAATCTAGAACAATGTTAAATACCTCGCTAGTCAGAATATTAGTCAGTGAAAAACTTAACTCTTAGTTCAATATTAGATCAAAGAAGTAAAATACATCATTTTAAATAGAAAATTGAAGGATACCTACAATTTTTCCATGTGAACAACAGTTTTGCAAAAATAATTGGGGATCTTTGTCTCGAACACTTTAAAACTAAACTGGAGGAAATTTTATATAAAATAATTTTTAAAGGGGCCGAATTTAAATATCTTTTGTAAAGAAAAAGCACATATAAATTTTGGAAAAAAGCCGCATATTTCAGCATCTATGGTGAATCACAAATTTTGTTACGAAGAATTTGGAAAAAATTATATTAACGGCTGCATTTAAAAAATCTAAAACATATTTTAAATACCTCGCTGTTCAGAATATTAGCCAGTGGCGCCTCAAAAAAAAAATCATAACAAAACCTCGCAAAAATAGATTGCTTAACCTTTTTAAATAATTTAGCCTTTGAGTTAATTGAATTGAAAAGAGGAGCCGAAAATTTTACGAAGAGGGTTAAGAAAAATTATTAAATATATTGGTGTAATGGTAGAAAATCCAAATCCAACCCAAAATTTAGACAAAAAAGTAAGATGCTTTATTTGTCCAACAAAAGAGGACCGGAAAACCAAGAAATGATGTCAAAACAGTCTCAATAGTATGTGCGACGAACATAGCGCATTTATTTGCGTTAAGTGCTTGAAGTGAATTGATTGTTTCCGCTTATTTCCCAGGATGCTATTTTATGTCTTTATAAATTTAATGAATGGTATTTTTAAATCCCTTTTTACTTTTTTATTATGTTTCTATTTTTGTTTTGACGTAAACAATAGGTAAACTTTTTCGTGTATTTTTTGATAAAAGCTGTTAAAAAATTATAGCATACTGATATAATATAATGACCTACTGCAAATGGTGTGTAAGTGTTAATACATAAAACTATTTTTTCTTCGACTTTGAGTATTACGCTGGACACCAGTGTGTATTTCATGTAATAAAAACCTCAGTTTAGAGTGCGAAGGTTAAAGATGCTAATTAATAATATCATTTTAATATATTTTTTGCAAATAAAATATTGCTAATTAATATAAATTTGCTTTTGCCTCTGTAATTAAGCCCAATGAGTAAAATCATTATATTTTGGAAAAGTTTGCAAATGTAGTTTTTAAAATACAGTAATAGTGTCTCTATGAAACGTGAGACGCCTTTGTATGTACATTTTTCAGTTTAAGTTTAATATTTTATTGTTTTGATTTTATTAAAATTTTATACTATGATTTTTCAGTGAATAACAGTAAAAAATGCAAACACTGCTAATTCGATAAAATAGTGAATGAGTGAGACATATTTTCAGGTAACGCCTTTTCAACTAGTGTGACACTAACACCCTGACCAAAAACGAAATCCGCCCTTGGTTATAGCTTAAATTAAATGACTTCAAAATTTATATGGACAAGAAAATTTTATACATATCATTAAAATCAGTTGTTTGTCGTATTAAACTAACCCTTGCTGACCTCTTCCACACCCAAACATAACCGTAGAAAACGCCTAAATAACACCTTTTAAACACAACTAATACGCCGTCGTTGCTCCATGGTGCAGCCCACCAAAAGGTCCCCCTAGCCCTCCCAATGGGTCCGTATGACTATTAGGCCCCGCTGGTTGACACCCCGTATACCAATCACTAATGGACGTCGTACCAGGAACCACTTGCAACCCACTTCCGGGATTCTGCATATGCGGACTTACTGCCACCGATATGGATCCCGTACTGGAGGCATTGCTTTCCTCACCATCCGAATCGTAGTGAGGAGGAGATCTTCCGCTCATTCCGTGAACTTTCATGTGCTTCCTGAGTGAGGACGGATGCGTGTAGGACTTGTCGCAACCGTTGACGCGACAATTATACGGCTTGTCTGACGTGTGGACGTGCGAATGCTTCTTCCGGTCGGAACTGTTCGCGAATCGTCGGTCGCAGCCTTCGAATTCGCATTTGAACGGTTTTTCACCTGCAAGAGAAAAAAATTATTAAAGATTTTGTTAGGAATATTGCTTAATAAATCTCTTAAAATTGACGTTATTAATTGTTTTCAACAATAAATGGATCATAAAAATGTATCTAGGCCGTATTTCAAATTGCAAATTTCTTCAAATATACATTTTCAAAATATGACTTTTTCTGATGGGCGCTTCATCTATCGAATATAATAATTTTCTCATGATTTAAATAATTCAAAGAAACTTCCTTCGCAGATTGATTTATAATACCTTGCAATTTTCTACCCAGTATTTTAGCCTTTTTAACTCACTACAATAGAACCATTTAGAATCCCATCCGAAGGTTTCACAAAGATCATCAATCTTGTATGACTGGATACCATATAACAAAAAAACCTTTTTCCTCCCTAAAACATTGATCATCTGATAGTCGGAATTTTGAATATATTATTATAACGATTCCAATTTATAATTTGAAAATATCAGCTATTTTCATTATGAGAAATACGTAATATTTTCTAATAATAATTATAAACTGGTTTCATATAGATACTTGTTTGAATATAGTACTGCTCCAAAAATCCCAAGTAACGCCAAACCTTTTATTAATAGTCTAGCGGTGACTGGCAAGTTTTTTCGTAATGTATTTTTTGTTATACCGTTATTAGATTTGTGGTTTCAGCTGTTGTCGGTTAATTTTGCCAGTTTTCAACATATATTTTTTTATCAATTCAAAGAAACAGGCATTGTAATTTGAATTTCATGCTTCGTTTAGGTGAGGTCTCATTTTAGAAATGATTGGGAAGCGAATACCGAATTTCAAGCTATTATTTTTGGCATATGATGGTTATTGCTAATGAGATCATTTCTTAAATATGCAGGGTGATCGCTTATAATGTTACCTCCCTTTAACTTCTTATTTTTCGCACTAGGAAAATATGTTAATGACAAAAGTTATAGGGATTTATGTAAACTATTTCCAGCGCATATCTTCGCATATACAGGGTGTTTGACAAGTCAAAGTACTATATTAGTAAATGGGAAACCCTCTAAATTAATACATTTTTAGATTCTGCTTTAAATTTTTAACATAATTGAATTGTTTTCGACTTACGAAAATTCAACAGTAGGTATAGCAAATACATATAAGCAATAACACCTCTACAGAAGGAAAAGCGCTCACAAAATTTTAGATTGTGACGTTATGCATGTAGGCCTTTGCTATTTGGAGCGAAGAAGCGAAGGTCTTGCGGGTGGAAGGGTAATCGCGATCGAGACGCAATTGGTTGCAACGTTGCCAGAACACTACGATAGTAATGAATATTAGGATACCCGTATATAAAGAATGTATCTCCTACATTACAATCTCTCCAATATTCTAAAAACATATTTTCATAAGATATTCTTTCCTCTTTTTACAATGTGGTATTTCGTAATTTATTTATTTGATTATCTAATACTACTACCTTGTTCGTGCACTTTCCTAAAATAATACAGTTGATTCTCGTAATCTGCCTTTCGATAAACGGCGATGCCGGATAATTGGTGTCCGCCGCCTCCATTGCGCGCTGTGTAGCAATTCTCAAAATGTGCACCAGTAAATAAGTACGTTTTAAATTTTGTGTATTATTACTAACCAGTTCTCTAAATACATACATACATACGTGCATATGTATTAGGTACATTATTCATATTATGTATCTATACCTATAAAATATAGACAGGAAGGCAGGCACCTTGCTTTACATACATATTTAAAATCATATATATACTCGCCGCCCGGATAATTTGCCAATCTTAATAATTATTGCAGTACCGCTATTTCCAACCAATCATATCTCTTGAGTGGATATTGTCCCAACAACCGCCAATTATCGAGAACCTACTGTGCTGTCCTTATGGAGCCGGCAACAGCCCAAACGATTAATTTGCGAACTTGCCGAGACTTTATGGTTGCGGTAATTGGTAATTAGTATTATATTCTTGCATTTTTCTGAAATCGGAACTATTCATGTGCTTTTAAGTGCCTGAAAATTATACCTAATATTTCGTTGTATATTTAGGTATACAATTTATATTGTGAGGCGTATTTTTAAATACGTAAAACTATATATTTAGGACTTAAAGAACTGTTGCTTTTATGGCGTCGGCTGTTTGTGTATAATTGTATGTTTTTCTCCCGTTTTCTGCTAGTTTTGTGGTAACTGATACTTGGTGTAATTTATTCTTAAAAGTGCCATATTCCTGGCTGGCCAACAAAAAAATTTTAGGCTTGAATTTTAGACTAATGCAATATCTACTATTATATTAATCGGTTTTGGCGCGCAATTTCTCTTCATCGAAAAATATTTAAAACATTTAACGCCGTAAATCGACATCTTTATCATCATTCCAAGCAAATAGGAGATTTTGAAATTAACCAAAATTATTTAGTATTGTTTGAGCTTAGTGCACTTAGTTGCTGTTTACTTTTTTAGATTCTACACTATGAATCGTGCTACAAAAATTTAAAAAATGGCTCGAAATAAATATTTAGAGGATGTACCAGTAAGTATTAACAATTCAAAAATATATTAATAATATTGTGGTAATAAATCATGGCAGTTTATAAGTCTAATGTCCTTTAATAGGTAGTGACAAAAAACGTGTTTTGGAGGAGAACATTTCTGATGAAAACATTCCTGATGAGAACATCAACATTTTTAGAAGCAATATTATTAGTAATATTGTTGCAATAGGTCATGGTGGGTTTATTAGTTTAATATGCTTTAGTAAGTCGTAACTTAAAATAAAAAAATTTTTTTGCTGTCAATATTTCAGATGAGTACATTGCTGCATTAACAAATAGTGCTCAAGCAGAAGAACTCACTGACAGCACAGACTTAGTGAATATTCATCCAAATAAAACGGTTGTATATTGTTTCTTAGATTTTAGATTTTTATTAAGGTTTACTGATATTCTGAGTATAACAGATCTTATACCAGCTGACTTTGCCATTAGTGATGAGTTGTCCAATATGGGACAGAGTCAGTACCCAGCTTGTTCAAGTACTGGCATTTCTAAGTTAGTTAATTAAATTCATTTGGCACGTTTTAAATAAATGATAGGTGACACTACAAATGCGTTTTATGAGAATAGCGACAGTTCCGATGCGTTAAGAGGCGTTTCATATGCCAGGTTTACTCAGCGGTGTCATCAGTTGGTTTTAAAAGGCGTGGGTCTATGTCTTGGCACATAGGTGAGGGCGCCACTATTTTCCTTCTCGAAATTTATCAGTGATTATTTTCTTTATCGTAAAATGGACCAATCAGACAGCCCGATTTTCTGAATAAATTTTGTTTAGATACTTAAGTGATTATTGATTGCACTAGACCTGTTTAACCGCGATTAAACTGCGTCCTCCATATTGGATTTCGTTTTGTCGATTGTAGCTGATTCTTGCGATTTACGTTAATGGTTTATGAAAAACCATTATTTTCTAAATGGTTCCAATTATTTAACATTGATTTTTATTGCTAAAAACGCCGATTTTCTTTAAAATTTGTATTTCATTATTTTAATATAAGGTGATAGAAAATGTCAAATTTTAAAATATTTACATGTCGACTTTGATAAGCGGGCCTAGTCAACGCGTCAGGATATGTAACCAAGATGACAAAAACGCAAATATCATGCGAAGCGTCGTTTTCAACGTTTTTTGGTTCTTTGATCAAAATGAATCCGCGACTTAGGTAAAATTTGTTGAAAAATATAAAGTTACCGTTACCTATTTTAGCGGCTTTTATGGATTTAATTTAACTAATTCAGGAAATAATTTAGCCGTATACCACTCAAACTATGAATTTAATCGATTAATCTACGTTCAATATTTCTTGCATGATTTTTCTTTTTGGCAAATAGTTTCATGCAAAATAATTTATATTAAATTATTTTGCATCCAACATTTTCCAGAGAAACCATGCTCAAAATATTGAATGTAGTTTAATCGATTAAATTCATAGTTCTCGTGATATAATATATGATTATTGATCCTTGAAAATAGAGTAATAAAATTTAGAAAAATACCCTGCATTAGAACGTTGAAAAAACTGAGGATATTCGAATTAGTTATATATATTTTGACTGCAATTTACCAAAATAAATATCAAAGCTCCAAATAATTTATTTGTTTAAATAGGAAAACCTTTCAGGACAATTAATTTTCTGTCAAATTAATTTGAAGTTATGGTAACGCCCATAAACTAATGAGAAGATTCACTTGCAATGTATTTCACCTTTATTATCAGACTATTAAATCAAAGCAAAATAAGATACTGCTTTCTTATCTATGCCTTATAACATTAATATTGGCCAATTCTTATTTTGTTATGTTAATTTAAAATTGTTAGTATTTCCCCATTTCTTTTTTTAATAATTGTTTTTGTTCTATCATTTTGTTTTGTACTAGTATTAACTTTACTTACTTATTTGTTTAATTTGATTATTATTTTATTTTTATATTATTAATATTACTACCACACTTATATTGGGCTAATCCCGTTGATGGATGAATAAATTATACTAAATCAATAAAATAACCTGTGAATTAAATATGTAGGTACATATATAGCCGTTAAATATCTACAGGTAAACGAATTGAGCTCAAGTTGATTCCGATATTAAGGCGAAAAATTTAATTTGCAAATTTCAATTGTGGGAAACAAATTACTGCCAAGAGCTTTACTGCCAATTACAATATCTTGAAAATTGGGTATATCCACAGCAACTATGAAATAAATGGAAACGAGATATAACGATAATATAAACGATAGACATCAAACGACCTACAGTCGTTGAACTATAAATTCATTAATCAAAAAGATATATAACTATAAAATATATGCGATTTAGGAGACAAACGACCTACAGTCGTTTAACTATAAATTCATTAATTAAAATGATGTATAACGACAATATCGATAATAAAGTTCCTCAAATAAAACAAAATAGATTTTACTTGTATCTAGTAGATTTGCAGACACTGGCGTTTCCTGTGAAGATACGTCTTCACCATTAGTTGTATCACCTTGACAAAAAGACGGCTGTTCGGCTAACTGACGACGAGGTCAGCATCAAAAGGCCGCCGACGGATGTCAGCCCCAAAAGGAGGAAATCCTATCTCACGGAAGGAATTCTGTCCCACAGAAGGACCCTAGTCAAATGATAAACAATTTTAACCACCTTAAATAGAAACACTCGTGTCCAACATACCATTAAAGAAGGGGGTATGGCCGATAATTTTAGAAAATATACTTTACTTCATTTGAAAAATACTGCAAGGACACAATCAGGCGGCAATTAGACTTAATGGTTAAAAATGGCAACGATAAATTCCGATACGGAAAACTGCCTGCTCGCCTTGAGTGTTCCGGCGAGAAGGGCTACCAATTCTCTCTAAAAAGAATATATACCAGATCTGTCAAGTGGCGCTGTAAACGGAATCATTCTTTGAGCTGCTCGGAACACCGGAAGTAAAGTCGCTGTAAGTAAGGTAGCGAGAGTATCGATAACACAAATCGGCCAGTAAAAGGAGAAACTCGCACTACTGGATTATGTAATATTTACAACGTTACAAGCTATGAAAACACTAGCGAATAAATAAAATAAAAAAGAGTTAGAGAAACGCGGTTTTCGGCGAAAAAAAGGCGAAGGAGTTCAGCTACATGGTCGGGGATGGCAAAAATGGTGAAAGATGCTTTATGAAAAAAAAAATAAAAATTTTTGAAAAAATTGGAAAAAATTGAAAAAAAAGTAAAAGAATATTCGGAAAGCTAGTAAAAGCATTATAAAAGAAATAGACAAAAAATAATAATAAAGAAAACAAAACCACAAGATTGTTCGGAAAGTTAATAAAAGTATTATAAAACCAACTAAGAACACATATTAATAAAAAGAAAAGAAGAAATTGTTCGATAAGTTAATAAGAGTATTATAAAACGAAATAAAGAAAAAAATATATAAGACAGTCACTGAAACGCGGTTTTCGGCGAAAAAAAAGTCGAAAAAAGGAAAAAAGTGTCGAAACCGTGGGCAAAAGTTGAGAAAAAAGAAGCCTAAAAAAATAAAAACTCAATTCCTTATATCTATCTCTTTTAGAAACTTCACTTTAGTTGTGTTCCATCCTAATAAGTAAGTAATAAAAAGTCTAAGTAAATCTTAAAAATAGCATATTTCGGACAAGACTGAAAGTATAAAAAAATCCCGAACTTTTACATTTTGACTAATAGTCATTTAAATTTTCAAACAAAAACAAAAAACATAATGAAATATAATAAAATTTGTAGGTACTTGTTTACTACAAAACGTACTCAATATTAAAAGCATCCAGTAGCCTAAGGTCATGACATATGTCGTAATTTCTAAAAAAATCAAAAAATATTTATAAATTTTGGAGATAATTACATTAAAAAATAGACAAAATACGTTTTGTATGAGTTTCAAGTGAACAGCAGTTTAGTTGGCGTCTCATTTTGGATGGGTTTTGAAGACCGAGTACCGAATTTCAGGTTAATATTTCGCATTTGATATTTAAAAGGCTATATATCTGAAACATTTGATCGTTCCTGGAAATATCTTTGAGTATAAGAATTAGCAATAGGAAGCACCCTATTTTAGAAGACGCAACATTTTTTGTCTAACTAATAACATTTATTTGGCTTCGTTACAGAGTATTTGGACACTTAAACCTAACATACATAGACTAATATTACACAATACATGGCCGGCTGGACGCCTGCATCTTGCAAGATGCTTCTGCGACCTCGCAACGGATGTAGAGCGCGAAATTATGGGCTAGTTCGGCTGCCCAGTCTATATTTGAGATAGGCAGGTGGCAATGCACGATGCTGTTGTCAATCTTACTTGGGTTAACCCTTCAAGCGATTTAAAGTTGGTCATTACATACAGATGGCTATGGATTTAGTTGGCTTGTTTTCAAGGATGTAGGAGGGTGAGGGTGGGTAATTATGGGGAAAAGCATTCTGAAAAACCCCATGTCTCGGTTCACTGGGTTTATACATACTCGCATTCATGCTCTCATTCATACATACATTCATACGTGCTTGAAACTATCTATGATAGCTTCAGTGAGGAGAATTGCAATGATTATTAGCGATAATCTCGACGAGGTGTAGCCATGCTACGCCTGCCGGAACAAGGAGCGCAGAGGACGGTTTGGCAGCGGTTGCTCGACTGAAGTCGAAACGCTTGCCGGACCGTATTTATACGGCTAGCGAGTCCCTTAGCAAGCCCCACCCACCATGCTTTTGGGTCATAGTGGGAGGGGCCAGCTCCGGGCTAGCTATAGTCGTTCGGATTTAGGACAACTTCTGTGCTCCTGTTACCTTTCGTTTTTGCGAAAGGCAACAGGGTGGCTTTTTAGGGGTGAATGAGGGTGGGAATTGCGGGAGCGATGTGAAATGTTCAAGGAGGTCTAGGATCAAGGAAGAAAAAGGTCGTTTTCCCATGTATGGGCCCGTGTTTGGGCCTAAAATTCGGATTATACTTTGTGTCTGCAATATTGGCAGTCTTCGGCGAG
>MU189202.1:52621-63194 GCA_016904865.1 Pissodes strobi | reverse complement strand
CAGTTAGCGCACTTAACTGTGGTGCTGTTGCATGAAGTGATTTCATGGGCTTGAGCGCATTTGCTGCATTTGAATGCCTTTGTGCAGAAGGACATGGAATGCCCATGCCCTTGGCATCTCCTGCATTGCATGATCGGGCGCGTGTTTCGTCTATGTTCCCATGTAATGCGGATGTTCATAATCGTTCGTATGTCTTGTTGGATCTTCTTTAAGGTTACAGAAGCCTCTGTAACAACAAGATATAAAGGTTCACGGGTCTTCTTCATCTCGAAGACATTCTTTATGTTATAGTTATGTTCTTCAGAGATGTACTTTTTAATCTCATTCACGGGGATGTCGCCGTCGAGCCCTCTAAGCACATACGCTCTTGTTTTTTGGTTCTTCTCCGCGTATGTATGATACCGTATGCTTTCAGTATCCATTACCCTTTTGAAAGTGGACCAATCTTTCTCATGCTCGAAATAAAAAATAGTGCTGTTTCGAGCATATTTTATTGAGAATTTTGTTATTTGCAGACTTTTCATGTCTGCAAGCAGTGCGGCGTGTGCCTTTAACTTACCCTCCATGACTACGGGGGGTGGTGGTCCTGGCTTAGTTTTGAGGGTGCTTTGAGCCTTTTGCTTAATGCGGCTGCTGGTGCGGGTTGGGACTTTCTTAGCCCTGTTACTGGCGTTTGAGGATGAAATTACACTTTGCGCATCGTCGTCTAAGTCCGATAGCGCCTCGAACTGATTGTTGGTTTCAACACTAGAGGGTCCGCTGAAGTTCAGTTTAACCTCCCTCACGTTTTTGCGGAAGGGGATGGTTTTTAGGGGCAGTTTAAACCCATCAGAGTCCGTCTGACCTACCAGGAGCGCAGGATCTTGTCGCGCATTTTGGTTGACCTTGTCCAAGGTTGCGACCGCTGCTGGCTGACTATCGCAAAGGCTTTTTTCAAGCACTTCTTTTGCCGATAGGTTTTGCTCGATTTCCATATCGGAGCTGTCGTCGAGCGTTTTTTGCCGCTTTTGCGGATTCCGGCCTGTATCAATTTTAGCCTTGACTGTGCTTTTCCTGGAGGATGACGATGTTGAGGGTAGGTTATGTTGCAATTTGAGGTGGTCTATTCCCTTACGAAGTTTAGGCATTATTTCCTCGGTAGTCATATTAGTTACCGAAATTAAAGTTGGCGCGATTTCGGCGCATTTTCTGCAATCTGCACTATTTTGTGATAAACGTTTCTGTATATATCGAGTGCGATTTAGTACCGCATCATTAGGCGGGCCGCTACGTGTGTCCTCTGAGCGGAGTGAGGAGGTATCATCCTCCAAATCCGTCATTGCGGGACAGTTGAGGGAAGTTGCCGGGGTTACGTCCCCGGCGACTAGAAAAATAAGTACACTTGACTTGAATAGACCTTTACTAGTTATCCAATGGATAAAAAGCAGGCTAATTAACCAATTAGCTTTAATAAACACGATAATCGAAATAAAACGCGTGCGGGCTCGTTTGCTGGAGACCCCGCTAAATCCAGTCCGTATAGTATATCGATACAATACGAAGTCCCATTTTTTGTATCCATGAACTACTTCCTTGCTTGCTTATGAACTGCTAAAACTGTAAGAAAATTCGATTTATCCCATAAACTGGAAAACCCTGGATAAAACCAAACTTCTTATTACTTCGCGTGCTACCCAGGTGTTGCGTGATTTAATAAAGTGTTCGGATCTGTTTATTTTTGTTTCGGTGCGTGCCAGAAACGCTAAAATAAAACAGATCCTTTTTTAGGGATCGTTTATATATCCGACTATTATGCAGATTGGCGCACAAAATTAGGAATGATAAAGTAGATAAATTAAAATACACTAACATAGTTAAAACTAAGTAATATTAGGTACGTTATTTATAAAAAAATATATCGCATATATTATAGGACCGAGAATGGTTTAACATTTATTATCTAAATGATAGTTTGCAATTAAAAAAACATATTTTAAATCTGGAGAGAATCGAGACCAAGTCTGTCATGACAAAAGCCACTCTAAATTGTATAATACAATATATAAAAATATTATAAAAGGAGCAAAGCAATTATATAATAGTAGGCTATTTTTCATGAATCAGCAACAGTCACGAACATCATAAAGAGACTGAAGGTCAGAAAAGCACCAGATGCTGACAAAATCAGCAACCTGATGCATAAAAAGCTTCCCAAAAAAGGAATCATAGCTACGGCTAATATCATCAATGCGATGATGAGACTTGGCTAAACCAGGTAAGGATAAAACTTATCCAGACATGATCCCTTGGATCCAATACGGATTCAGGAAGGGACACTCATCGAAGTTGCTACTACTAAAGATAGTGGAGAACACAACTAAATACTTTAACTACGGCCAAGCGATAGGGAGGACAATCTTTCTAGACGTAGAAAGAGCCTTCGACAGAGTATGACATCAGGGGCTGCACTATAAGATGATAGTAGAGGGCTACTCTGACAGGATTACCAAGATCATAAAGAGCTACCTAACAGACAGAATAATTCATGTAAGAATTAAAGGAAAAACATCCAGGCCCAGGATGCTTGAGGCAGGAGTACCGCAGGACTCAGCCCTTGGCCCGTCCCGGTACTTTATATTCACAAATGATATTCCATCATTTGACGACGCACAAATATCATTGTATGCCGATGATACAATGATACAATTCACCCACAACAACACAACGAGGATAAACGCTGTGCTACAAGAGGCAACAGACGAACTTACAACATGGATGACAGGTGAATGAGCGCAAAACGCAGGCCCTAATCATCCAGAGGACGGGAAGGGCTGCCGGACTGCACATTCGGATCATCACCATCCACTTACCTTAGAACGATGAAGTCAAGTACCTTGGTGTGCACCTGGACCGTGGCTTGACCTGGAAAAGGCACATCAAAGCGGCAATAGACGAAACCAGGTGGGCAATGGCTATGATAAATTCCATGATCGGGAGACAAAGTCAAATGTCACTGAAGACTAAGCTCACCATAATAAAGACGATAGCTAAGCCTCAACTGACACATGGTTCAACGACCTGGGAATACGCAATTGCTAGCAGGAACGAAGAAGAAGCTAGTCAGAAGGGCAGCTGGCGCACCTTGGTTCGTCAGAAATGCCGGCCCACAAGCTGACCTACAGGGGCAACCGATAGAGGGCTTTATAGTCGAAAAGGCTAGGCGCGTACTCCAAAGAGCAGAGGACCATGCCGATGATGAACTGAGGTAAGCAACAGATTATGATCCAGACGACCCAGGAAGACGCATATGGGCTAAACACAAAAGACCGAGGAGTCTAATTATAGTGTGATTGCATAAGAGACGACTAGTGCCAAAAAGCACAAAACAGGAGTGGAGTAACATCCAATCCTGATTCCTTCATCCCAACTAGGATGACATAATATACCAAGCGAGGCGTGATCTTAGTAATCACAGTGAGGCACAAAAATAGAAAGATCAGGATTTAATAGAAGCCAATCACGGAAGTCTTCCCTTCGGCCTTCGACCTCTAGGGGTTAAGAGCACAGGCCGGAGCACTGCTTAGTGCCTGTGGAGAGCCCCCGCTACCCCCTCCCAGGTGTTATGCGTAAAAGAGCATTTTCTCAGAACCAAAAAAAGAGCATACAAATGAACAGAGAACTTTGAGATATAGTAAGAATGATATTGTAAACTGCATTAACAAATATTTTATTGGTCTTTCCAAGTTATTTGTTGATTTATCGAATGTTACTAAAGATCGACAAATCCCAAATTCAGTATTTTGGTGGCCTGTTAAGAAATGCGTAATTCTGGCTTTTAAAATATACTTGGAAATGCAACGTCTATGAAAATGTATAACTTCTCTCCAAGTATATTTAAAATGTTTGCATTCTATGTCCATTGACCTATCTTATCAACTAGCGACCAGCGACTAGTGATATATTTCCTGATATTTTCAAAATTGCCAAGGTAGTGCCACTTTTTTAAAAAGGGAATCTACTTGACTTTGAAAGTTATAGACCAATAGACATTATGCCTATTCTTTCAAAGCTTTTGGAGCAGATTGTGTATGGTTAGATTATACACATGGGTTAAATACTTATTTAAGCTGAAAAATAATAACGCCGCCTTCAGAAATTCTACAATAGCATGAATACTTTTTGAATAAAGTCAAATGGATGCACTAACAGTGTAGGAAATATTCTTTAAGTATTGTAACTGCATCCATTTTTTACTAAAAATTTAGTGTTACAAGATGTAATTTTAAATTGTTTTATTAAATGACGCATACTTTTGCATTTTTATGTTGATTCATTACACAACTGGTGACGAAATTTCCATTACGTCACTGGTTACGAAAAGTTCAACTTTTACTAACTGGTAAAAAAGGTTATTTTGACAGTAATTAAGAGTGTCACTTTATATTTCAAAATTTAAAAAAACAATTTTAAATTAACACGTTGTCCTATAACAAGGAGTCACATCAATATATAAATATATCATGTTGATTACACTTCCACTGATAAGGTTTTAGTTCAAATGTTGTTGTTTTTATTCCAAATCTTGATAGTCAAACTCTGAGCTGTTCAACATTTGGTACGCACATTCCAGCGCTTTATCTATACTTTTACTCCAGTTTTACTACAATTCACGAAACTATTTTCTAGAAGTGCTTTTTAAGAGGATCTTGAAGTTCACTCGGCAGGTAAATCTCCCAAATACGAAACAAATAAATAAAAACAGTTGTTGGCCTTTCGGTCTCTAAACTCGAAACGTCAAAGAGTGGGGCCCACTTCACAGAAAAAAAACTGTAGTAAAGTCTTTTTTATTGTATTGAAAGACCGCAGCCGTCCGAGTCTATTATTCACGATTTTTCGGGTACGGGTTCGCCCAGGCGAAACGGAATTTTATTTTACAGGGTTTGTCAAATTTAGCACCCACGATTGTGAGCCGGCATGTACACTGTACATTTTGAAGAAAAGTACTACCTAGCACACCCAGAAGACTAAGAATCTAGATGATATATTTAATTCGCAACACAGCAGACAAAGTGTGCCAGTCCATTTTTATTATGGCTTCAAAAATTTGGAATCATGTTTCTTTGGCATTTTAAGCCAAAGAAACAAAACCATTTAAGTAGGGAAAATGGCCATTTTTCAGTGGTGTGCACTACACATCTTCAGATATTTCATTAGCGTAGTTCTCAACAAAAATGAACTGGGACATAATCTCTTCTTCTTCTTCTTTGTTATGATAACTAGTCCAGATTCAGGACTATCGTAGAACCATGAGGCAATTTATAAACCTATTTGGCATCAAATTTCTTTATCATCACAGCTGTAAGTTGCTTTTTGTAGAGAAAAGAAACCGAGCAAGACAAAGTGTGCTACAAAGAAGAACGAATGAAAATATGCTACAATATGACGAACTAAGAAAAAACGCTAGAAAATGAATGAGAACCAAGAAGAGGCAGCAGGAGCAACGAAAAATAGAAGAAATAGAACGAGATAATAAATAATCATAACCGGTCTAGAAAGTTCTATAAAGAAATTTAAACATTAAGAAAGGCTTCAGACCTAGAGCAGAAAACATACTTGAGAAGGAAAATGGTATCATGAATGAAATAGCAGATGAGTGGAAGCATTATTTTGACAAACATAGATCAAAAAAATTAACTGACTACAACCGAATACCAAACTGCAAAACCCTCAGTAGAACACCCTACGTATGAAGAAACCATCAAGAAGCTCAAAAGTAACAAAGCAACAGGCAAAGACAACATACCAGCAGAGTTGCTTAAATTTAAAGGAGAAACACTGCACAGGCATCTACATAGACTTATTACCCCTATATTATGGAATCATGAGGATATACCAGATGGGTGGAAAGAAAGCCTCATCATTTCAATCCATAATCAAAATGTAGTAACTATAAATGAATATCCTTGATCAACACATCATATAAGATCCTTGCAAACACTGTTGGAACGCCTTAAACCCATCGTAGAGTCAGGCATAGGAGACTACCAATCAAGAATCCCCAAGAAGCTAATCAATCTAACAAAGATGTGTGTCAACGGCTCCAGAAGTAGAGTAAAAATTGGATAAATGGTGTCAGACTTGTTTGAGGTGTCTATTGGCTTGAAGCAGGGTGATGCACTCTTCCCTATACTATTCAATATTGTCTTGGAAAAAGCCATGGAGGTCTTTGGCATTGATGGCCCATGGTATTGACGTGATTGGAGACACCGTGATAATGGTGTAGGAACTATTTATTAAAGTTGAAAGACAGGCAGAAATAATGGGTCTTCAAATTAACGAGGAGTTATGTATGTTAGTAAAAGAACGAGGAGAGATAGGATAGGGCAAAACGTTACAATAGGAGAATGCAATTTGAAGAGAGTAACAAATTTTAAGTACCTTGGGGCCACAATCAAAGAGGAAAACAATATGTCCAACGAAATCAAAGTAAGAATCCAGTGCGAGAGTGAATAATGTACGCTCTAAAAGAAGTTCTTACCAGCAAAAATCTATACCGAAGATCAGAAATTAAAGTATATAAAACAGTCAGACGACCAGTTGTTATGTACGGGAGTAAGACATGGACAATTACAAAGGAACACGAGCATAAACCGAAGTGTTTTAAAAGAAAGGTTCTGCGTAAAATCTTAGGACCATGCGGAGATCCAAGAATAGAGCAGTTCCGACCAAGAACAAACAACGAACTGGCCGATCTCTATGAGGATCCAGACATTGTAAAATAAATTAAGGCCGGACGGCTAAGATGGGCTGGTCATGTACACCGACAACCAGACTTTCGATTGATCAAGATGGTTTGGGAACAGAATCCAGAAGGGCGAAGATCTCTGGGGAGACGACGTGTGAGATGGAGAGATAACATCGTTGTAGCTCTGAGAGCGATGGGAATAGAATACGATCCTGAATTGATGCAAGACAGAGAAGGATGGAGAATGATCGTGCAGTCAGCCAAGAACCACCAATGGTTGTAGAGCTACAGAAGAAGAAGAAGAAGAATACTTTCTGTAACTTTGACTAAGATTACAAAAACGGATATAATATTTCATTCGCAATAGCGATCATCCCAGTGTTTCAATCTAAGGCTTTTAGCAACATTGATTGACGCTGCAAATGCGATTAATATTTAATTTAATATACTTGGGTATTAAAAACCGGACTTTTGGTAATTTTTTTGGTTTTACTCCTTATAGCGATACAAATTTTAAATTTCTGAATAAATTTTGTGAGTCGCATTTGTAACCTATTAAAATTATGATACTGAAATTGTTATTCATGTATAACAAAGGGTTTAAGCTTCCTTAACGTAAGCTATTAAACGCCATCTAGGGCTTCCTAATTTGTAATATTCTCTCTATAGTATGGCGCCGTTGGGCCGTCAGCGCAAAAGCAATTGTTGTCAATGTTGCCACTAAACGTCCAGGTAGCCGCTATGGGTTGTAATAGGGTTTCATGATTGTCTAAAAAAAATATATGACAGCAAAACGAACTCCTCACTATTACTTCTTTCTCTACAACTGTACATGTCTCTTAGTTGGAAATCGAGCTTAATACCATTTCAAGTGACTAAAATTTTCTTAAGAGTTCATAAATTTAGCTTTGGACGCAGAAGTGTCGAAGTTATCTTTTTCTGGCACATTTACACCAAATTATTATTCTTATTTTTTTGTTTACTTTTTTAGAAAATCTGACCCTATAATGTGTTAATTGAAAGTGTTTCCCTCTCTTAGTGTCTTATTCTAAACCCACAGTATGGGTTAGTTTGGGTTATACGCTGTGTTTTGATAAAAAAAATTAAAATTTGGTATACTACGCCATATCACAATCCTCGGAGACTGATAGCTGTTTTAAATAACTCCTTTGGTGGCCTGCAAGATAACCTAACACAACTTCAGGTTCTAGTAGTCCAAATACTACTAGGCGCATTTATATGGGAATAAAATACAAGAGCGACAAAATACGCAACATGCTCGAATTCTCGGGGCGTGGCATACGAGGTATCCGAACTTATTGTTCGGTGACGTGACGAGGCCGATCAGGCAGCGATAAAATTTAATTGTTTACAAATTTATCTAATAAACATTCGACAAGATCTTGATTACTGCGTAAGAATAATATCAACAAAATGTTTAGGTTTATATTTTAAAATGTTAATAATATTGATGTACCTCATTTTTCCTGATTTCTTTCTCATAAATTGCTAATGTTATATCACAAATCAAATTACTGATTAAACCCTGTTTTCCTTAGATGCAAAAATTATTCCCAAGATTCGTACCTTGGTAATTTAGTTCATTTTGTTTTCTTGGAAAATATTTTCCAAACTACTACACCAGATCTTGCTCGTTTAAGAGCCGACAAAGTGGGTCCAAGGAGTTTTGAAATTCGAGAGTCTCATTGGGACGATGAAGATAATTTGCCTTTGACATTTTTGGCAGGAAGAATGAATGATTCAAACTTCACAGATATTATCACTCAAAAGAATTAAATAAAATGGTGCTGTAGTGATTTTTAAAATCATGACATATTCTGGAAAGAATTGGACAAATGCAATGACGAGACCGAAGTACTAAGCCCCTTAGAATATTTTCAAAGATATATAAATGATGACGAGTTCGAAAAAATGGCAAATATTACCAATATACAAATTCTCCGTTTTGATTAGTCTAAAATTTCCAAAAGTTCGACTGTTTTGGGATACAGCTTTATACATAAGTCTCTCTAGAGACAAAGGGTAGAGACAGATTTCTTCAACTTCGAAGGAATTTACACTGTGTCAACAATTTGGAGATTCCAGAAAATTGTAGTGACAAACTGTAAAAGGTGTGCCATTAGAAATCGTTGTGTAGAGTTAGATGTGGAAGAAAATTGATCCATTGACGAGCAAATCGTTCCATTCAGGGAACAATTCTCAATCAAACAATACACAAAGGCTAAACCGGCACCTTGGAGTGTAAAACTCTTTGTCTTATGTGGAAGATCTGGAATGGCATGTGATTTCGTGATTTATAAAGGTGCTTCTACTGGTTCAGACGTAAACAACCTAAGTACATTTGGCCTTGGAGCATCAGTCGTCATTCATCTTTTGAACCGAATACAAAAACACAAATAATTGTATTTCAACAATCGTTACTTTTCATTATTTCAACTTCTGCAAGTCTTAAAACATAAAACAATCTATGCTGGGGACAGTAAGGGTAAACAGATTTAGCAATCCTCCACTATTGGATGACAAAGAGTTAAAACAAAGGTAGGGGATCTCGTGATGAATTGACAACTGAAAATGGTGATGTTGCATTAGTGAAATGGATGGATAACCGTACAGTAGTCCTCGCTTCGAATTCTGTAGGTGTTCGATAGCAAGACTTGATTTCTAGGTGGGATAAGACCGAGAAGAAGTATGTGTATGTTACAAGGCCTAAAATTGTAAAGTTATGTAATCACTCAATGGGTGGCGTTGATTTAGTGGATCAAATGCTCGAATTGTACATTCGTTCTAGCAAGTGGATACTTCGTCTAATATTTCATGCAGTTGACTTGGCAGTTGGCTCGAAAATAGGCAAGATTGTAATCCACTGGAGATTCCAAAAAAAAAATTCAGATGGGGTTTTTAGATACCAGTTTACGTTTGGCAGAGTATTTGGTAAAAGTTGGTAAACCTGCTGAAGCTTCAGGAAAAAGAGGATGGCCAAGCAGTGGAACACCAGAGGTGCCGAGGTTAATATTCCAAAACATAATGAAGCAGTCAGGCTATGTTCAGAAGTACAATAGGATTCCGTAGATCATCTGCCCCATCTTGAGGAAGGAAAGGAAAAGACGCATTTTTTTTGTCATAAGTGTGAGGTACATTATTTATGTATAAAAAAAGAAAAACATTGTTTGTTATGTATCATGGAAAATAGCTACAATTTTAATACGTTGTAATTTACATAAGTTTACGTGTAAAAAAAATTGACAACCTATTTTGAGGGTTGCAAGTAAGTGCCAGACGATAGCAAAGTTGTCATCGGGATAGTAATTCAAAACCGGGTCCCACAAGGCTGAAATTTTAAGGGCATATTCTATCAATAATTTAAAAAGTGCATGTAAGCAGCCAGCCTATTTTGACGGTTGCAAGTGTCTGCCAGACGAGTATATAATAGTCAAGACGCTCGATGGGAGTGCGAGCGCAACAGACTTGTTCGAGTTCCAATGTCAGAAAAAGAGAATATGCTGTATTATATTACGAAGATACGATGAAGGATTACTGAAATTAAAGAAAAACATAGTTATATGTTAAGTATAAATGTTTATTTATGTTAACAATTATTTATCATTGAAACTTATTAGTTTCCATAGGTCTTTGTACATTATTATGGCAACTATTAGTCTTCATCTTCTGAACCAAAATGATAATTATCTATCGTTTCATCGTTTTCTGGAAAAGAAGTAAATTTTATTAATAAAATGGAATGAGGGAATTTTTTTTAACATACAAACACTATGCGTACAAATAAAACACAAACATTATTTACCTGACTCAATGTTATTAGATTGATCG
>MU189202.1:40867-52521 GCA_016904865.1 Pissodes strobi | reverse complement strand
TATTTATCATCATCAATAATCCATCCATTATTCTCTGGTTTTTAACGTTGTACTTTAAGATTGGCATTACTCCATATACTCGTTATATATTGTGCGCGTAGAAAATGCTCATGTAATTCGGACTGACACGGTGGTAAATTCGATGAATCGTAATTTAAATATTTTTTATTAAATGATTCATTCTTATTTTTTGGTTTATAAGTGATCATAAATTTATTATATCTTATTTCGTTAACAGCAACTCCTTTGCTGCCCTAAATTTCACAGACAAAATTTTCAATAACTGGAAAAATTTCACAGCTACGCCATGTTATATAAGCATCCTAAGTTTTTTGAGCTTTTTGATATTCTAAATTTTTCTTAAGAATTGAAAAAGACCGTTTTTTCCCTTTTTTGAAAAATGATTGTAGTCACAACCGGTCAGTGCATGAAATTATTCCAAAAAAATGTGCAATTGTCCATATTTCCAAGCATTATAATTAAAACATCAGTATCTGATGATTTAATTAAGATATTCAGATTGTCTTCATTGATATGTCAAATGTGTTGTATAATTTTTGTGTCTGCCTCTTCTTGATTTATGCAAGACAAGTTATCATTAAAAATCGAAACAACTGAATTATTTTTAACTACATAATTATGACAATGCATTTTGTTGTTTTTTGGCAAATATCAAGTCTGCATACGACACAAATTATAATCACTGCTTCCATAATTAACACTAGTAGTAAAAATTAATAAGTAATAAATTATTTTTTAATAATATTATTATAATTTTTTAATAGCTTTGTGCCACGCCGAGAAATAATGTATAGCCGTTGCCACAGCTTATTCACTACCAGCTAGTCATCTTGCGGCGGCATCCTTTGATTTGGGAAAGTGCCGTGCAAATTTTAGAAGAGGGCCATGACTCAATATTGTTTTAAACGTCTGGGCATCTGATTAATACTTTTGACAGTTCGTTTAACTTAAAATAAACTTTTTTATCGTCTAAAATAGTATATTGTGTAACTAGGAGGAAAAGCAAAACATTCCTGGACGACTGTGTTAGTTGCTGGACGAGGCGCAGCCGAGGCCAGCAACACAGGAGTCCAGGAATGTGCTTTTCCTACGAGTTGCACATACTATTTTTTTATCCGATCGAAATTAATTAGAATACGTACTTATATAAATAGAGCCAAATATTACCGTAAATAAAACGGTGTTTTAAATTTAAACTCAACATAATATCAAGTTTTGAATCGAGCGAGCTTGAATTTTATTACGTAGCTACGGAAACTACAGCTAAATGTTACTTTTGATAGACGTCAGATCTGACAAACAAGGCGTTTGAATATGACAGAAATGTTACATTCCCGGCCTAGGACGGGAATGTTATATTCCCGGACTGTTATTTTCTATTCTTGTACAGTTATTGCATGTTGCCAAGCAACGAATACAATATACTGGAATCATGATTTTTGCGGTGAGAAAACACATCGGAAAGGTGTCGTTTTTCGTCCGATCGGATAAAAACGATTTTAAATGGCTAAATTGTATTAAAATCCGAAATTTCGGACTTTTTTAGGGCGATAGCCGTGGCTTCGGAGGAATTTATCGAGGATTTTGAAGCGAAAATTAATTTTAAAATTAACCGTCTATTAAAAATACCGATGCGCACTCGACTGTGGACATTCCAACTTTCCGATTTCGGTAGAGAGGACTAGCTGGTAGTGGATAAGCTGTGCCGATGCTGACTGCGTTTTAAATGACCAGCTGGTCTTACCGATTCCTTCATCTCACTCGCTCATATAGATAGTCTCAGCATTTCATGAGCACTCACTTTTTCCTTTAAATTGCTGTTGGAATGTCTATACACAATAGATGTATTCTCTCTTTCTGACATTGGAACTCGAACAAGTCTGATACGCTCGCACTCCCATCGAGCGTCATGACTATTATATACTCGTCTGGCAGACACTTGCAACCGTCAAAATAGTTTGGCTGTTTACATGTACTTTTTAAATTATTGATAGAATATGCCCTTAAAATTTCAGCCTTGTGGGAGCAGGTTATGAATTACTATCCCGATGACAACTTTGCTATCGTCTGGCACTTACTTGCAACCCTCAAAATAGGTTGTCAATTTTTTTTTACACTTAAACTTATGTAAATTACTACGTATTAAAATTGTAGCCTTGTGGGAGAGGGTTAAAAAAATTTGTTTTTGACATTTTCAAAAATTTAAGGGATGATGACGCAACCGCGAGATGCCTGCCAGACTCGTATTTTCATAATTGACCGATAATAAAACATAATTTAAAAATTTTCTAGCTTTGTGGGAAACTGGTTACTCGGATGGTTCACTAGCTCTTAGACTATTAGGGAAACGCGGAGTTCAAAAACTATGAAAATGTCCCGAGGAAAATAAAGAAAATATATTTTATACCAGATGAACAGTTCTTTAGGGATATTAGGAGATATAATATCCTCTCAAGTTGTTGGAAATTCGAAAGCTGTCCCTAGAATAACTTATTTCCTTTCCCAAGTTTATAAAGTTCTGAATTTGGGCAGCTTCGAAGATACTTAAAAAAGTAAACGTAATTGATCATATACGTATCATTATCAGGGTAAATGCCCATAATCTGCCACCAATAATCATCTCCAGAATGGCATGGGAATGCCTAGATATGCTAAACGAACTAGGCAAGAATAACAAACTAACTTTTCAATGGATACCAGGGCATGGTTGGATAGAAGGCAACGGAAACGAGACCAATTGGCAAAAGTAGGAGCACAAACTCCGCTTTTAGGACCGGAACCTTTCTGTAGCACAGGGATGCGCACGCACAAGGAAGAATTCAGGAAAGAAAAGCGAACCAAATGACCTTCTTCGGGTGCTGCATCGTCGAACAGGAGGAACTTTCATCCATAGAACCATCCAGGCTACATGCTTTTATCACAGCACTGAAGCTCTGTTTGAGAATCACATCAACAGAGGCACCAAGGAAGGGCGACACAATAGATCTATAATACAGGTCGCAGTGTACTAATACGCCCCAAGATCATTCATTCATTCATACTGAGTGCTCCACAGAATCGGAGCGCATCAGAGTTCCATTCTCTTATATGTAACACCTCCGTACCACGGCACATATAACAACCAGCAATATCACATCTTCTTTTTTCGCATCTGCGCAAGTCCGCGCGCAAGATATTCCTTGGTAGGAAATCCGTCAAACTGCCGCCAGCGGCGTCGTGTTTTTACGTCTGGTTTATTTTATTGCTATTGGAGTTAAATCGAAACCATAGGCGTGTATTTGTCAAATATTTGACATTGTGAGAGATGAACGTTGATTATGACATTGTGTAATGCAAAAAGCGATGGTGTTTAAGCAATAAGAACTTGTACAAACCAGAGATATTCTTCCAAGAAGAATTTCTTTAGATTTCCTGCTCATACAACAAGGTATACATATATTTCATAACCCATTGATATTTGAAATGTTATGGTACGGCTCTGTTAAAGGAAAATCATACTTATATATTTCAAATCCAGCCCTGACTTTTCCTACCCAACTGACATTAGCAAGGTCAAATTTAATTTTTCGCCTGACAGGTCGAGTAATATTGCTGGTTGTTATATCTGCCGTGTCCGTACTATATTCTAAAATATTTGAATTCTATGCACATATGATATAGCAAATGGTGCGTGTAAATTAATTTGTCCCCGAGAGATTGTCAATGCCTATTGACATGTAATAAACGTCATTTTAAATAATTTCAAGATCTGCCTCGAATTCAAACGGCTCAACTTTGATCAAAACGGATTCAACCCTCCTATGTTAGTTTCTAATTACCTATCGTCTGATGCCAACTTCCAGGTTCGGTCGAAAATTTACATTTCCGGTTTTTCTCTACTTCCGGTTGGTGCTAGAAATTATGAACTAAGATAGAAAAGTGCAATCCGTATTGCTCTCAGTTCAGCCGTTTGGATTCTTCAGACATTGAAATTAGTAAGAATGACGTTATTCGCATGACAATATCTCGAAAAGATAATTATTTAAACATAATATGGTGTGTTATATAAAATAAGCGTAGAATATTAAGCAGAATTAAAAAAATTATGGAATATGCGGGGTGTTACATTTTAAAAAGTGTATTTTTGGTGCTACCGATTTTTTAAAATACCTACAAAACTGAGCAGATCCAGAATGAAATACGGAAAAAAGAAGATCCGGAATATATGTAATAATCAATTTGTACAAGGAGTTTTTACAATTCCTATATCAAGCTCTAGCTGCATCCAATTTTAATGTACTTTTATACATATTATTTTAATGTATTTTATTCCATACATACTGTATAAAAATGGTGTTAATTTCAGCAAAGAGAGTGACTTTGGTGCTGGCCCGATACTTTTCGTTTTGCCTACTAATGCTACTACTTTTAGAATTAATGCAAGCAGTCGCAATATTTTTAGGCAAATTCCGCTATAAAACTATCTGATCCATTCCTGTATAAGAGCGTCCCCAAACTTCCAAAATCGACCATGTCACCGAGATGTGCTTTAAACGTTTCTTTTATGAGAAATCTCTCGAGGTCGCTACTTTGGCCAGAGGTTGAAATATTCCCCGGCCATAAAGTTGATTTATGGCCTCATTGTCATTTTTATTTATTTTTGATTTATTATTATTTATTGGTCCAATATATTTTCGTTGTGATTTGCCAGTCAGGCATGAAAACGAACGACGAGGCTACAGGTTCAACGGTTTTGTTTTCGATTTTTGCCCGGAGAGCCCACTCATCTGATGATTGACAGCTTGGAAGATAATAAAAATGGCATTATAATGTACAGTATGTTCTCGGATGGAGTTTACAAGAGGGTTTACGTAACAACACAAGGTTCAATTTTAGAGGAATAAATCATTATTGATAAAAATTTCTATTTTTTGCCAGTAAAAAAAAACACGTGTCTTATACAGGATGAGCGATAATTACGAGGATGCGATTCTCAGGCGCTAAGCTACCCTTATTTTATTAATTTATATCAAAATGTTTAATGTAAAATTTGTCTAAATTCTGTTACGTAATGCTGAATATTTTTGCCTTAGCATGAGAGATTTTAGAAAATATAATATAGTGTCTTACAGTAACTTTCCCGAAAACAGTATCTACACTTTAAATGTTTTTATAATTTATGGTTTGATAATAGATATACATTCAGATATAATATTTCCATCTATAGTCTATTTAGAAATATCTGACAGCACATAACCTCAATTATATCAAAAATTACTTATCAGTTTGAATGACGATTTTTTGCTTTGAAGGTATGTTGCTTTTTCTTCATTTCTATTAAATTTATATATGCGATTTCGCAATGTCCCAAAGGGAAGTCCGGTATTAATTTTTTATGTTCTGAGAAACATTTTATTAATTTTTCGACTTTACTTCAAACTTTTTTACTTCAAAATATTTATAGATTCTCGCCTAATACATTATCGTGGATATTGAACCACACACATTTCATATTACTTTCTTAAATAACGATATATATAGGATTTGCAAAAAAATTTATTTGTTAAAATATTTTGGGCCATCCTGTAATAAATAGAAACATTTTTAAGTTGTTAAATAGGAATCGATGCAGATAAAATTTTAATTCAATCAATAAAAAGTGATGGAAATAAACACTTCTGCGTTCAAACCTCAATCAATGACCTTTTAAGAAAATTATGACTACCTAATTGTTCTCAGGCTCGGTTTACACTTCAGTTAAGAGGCGTATACATTGCAAAGAGAAGGAGTAAAAGGAGATGGCAATAGCGCATAGAAGAAGGGTATCTCATATATACACTGCTACGTTTATAACAGCTGATTTAAAATTTCCTTCTTCCTTAGGTAAATGATAAGGAAGATAAAGATATTAAAAAACTTTAAATACAAAATTTTTAAGGTAAACTGCCTGGATTTTTTAACAGGGCAAATAAATGAGCTGTCAAAAATATTGCTTTTTTTAAATACGTAAAATAGTGTAACGGAATATATGCTTATTCCGCTACACTAAAATTTCAATTCAATTGCAAATGATTTTCGATATTTAATATTTAAGCCGCCAGTGATATCTATTAACGAATGGGTTTATTTCGTGCGAATAACGATTTTAGAAGCGCCAGTATGCTATTTTGTACCTACAATTTGTGAATTTATTTTACTATAGATTACTATATTTAATATTGGGTATTTCTATTACTTGACGGTATGTGGTTTATAGTGTTAATCACATGTTATAAATTAGCCAATAAAACATCGGCAAACATAATTTTGTCCAACGTCTTGAATTTTGAATACGAGGTCTTTTATCTTGTGTTGAGACGTTGACGGGTAAGTGTTGCTTTTAAATCATAAAATATTTAATTCATCTTGCAATTTATTTAACTAATTCTTTCATTTTTAAATACATAATGAATATTTGTTAATGATTCGTTTAGTCTTATTTGACTAAAGCAAGAATTTAGCATTGTTATATTACACTTTTAATTAGCTTACATATTCAATATTTTTTAATTATCGTCGTGACCTTTTGGGTAATAATACCGATTTATTGGTGAATATTTGCGTCTCTCATTAATCAAATTCATGCAATTTGAAGGAGGCTTATTCCAAATTTAGGGAGAACGTAATTATTTTATCGTTCAGTGGTCACGCACATTTTTTACGTATTTTCACTCAAGGTGAACAGTTTTATTTGGGTTCACTCTCAGAGTAAATTCTATATATTCCTGCAGAGGTAGTAAATTGAATTTTCAGTAGAATTTTACCGAATTTTCCCTCATAGTATTGCTGGCTTTAATATTGTTTCTTTTCAGGCTCATTTCGTTAAATTTTCAATTTATTTGTTACGTCAAGCATATAATTATTAGCACTTGCCCTGTCTAGTCTCAATCCTGATGCACCGACATTACTTTGCATTTATGAGAGGTTAATCTGGCTTTATCTTTTATCTAAATTTCTACCTCGATGCGAGATAGTGATTATCTTTATCTTTAAATGAATTTAGGCGCAATTGCGCTCAATTTTCGTTTATGTGCTAAGGGCCTAAATAAAAGTAATAGTAATTACTTATTTTGAGTCATAAGACTCGTTGGTAGAGGTTGTACCTCTATTTCTCTATCTATTATTAAATTTAAAGTCACCTCTTATTTAAAGTTACCGAGTCACTGAATTGGAACGTAATTCCATTATTTTCTTTTCAATTTTATATTTTAAACATGATTTTCTTATGAATTTTATATTTTAAAGTAAAGAAAAGGATATCTTGAGTAACAGTAGTTATTTATAATTTTTGCTTGTTGCCTGCTCAACTTAACATTGTAATTTAAGTTTCTGATTATATCTGCTTTTACCAGTGAATTTTCAATTTGTAGATTGCTTCATCATATGCGTAACATTGTCACTGATGTTTACATGATATTTCCTTGAATATTATTTAATTAGCAAGATACATTGGTCTAAGTTCTAGTTTATTTCTCCTTTCATGTTAAAAACCTACACTACTGGTTGAAGAAAACACCTTGCTTGTCAAACAGAAGGTGTTCGTCCACTTGCTGTACTGACTGAGGGAACCAATACTTCGTGAACCAAATAAGTCCTCGATAAACCCAACAGTTACTAACTTGGGAACAGGCAGAAACAGTTCCAGTGGAGGTCCCAAACGATCGCATGGTTACAGAATAATTGGACGAAGCTAAGTATTAGCCAGTCAGAAGATAAACATATTGTAAAGACCAACTGCAATTTTTTAAGTTTTTTAATCTTTCACATTAATTTTAATTTTCATTACTAAGTCAATTTATTCATCAGATAAACTCCATTTCGAAAAATTTCATCAATTATATTTGTAACTTAATTATATGGATAAACTCCATTTCAAATAATTCCATCAATCATATTTGTAGTTTAATAATTATACAGTTAATATATAACTTGTTTTTGATTTACTTTTTTAATTTATCACAGGATAGAGATCCGTGAGACATTGCGAATTGTAAGGGCAAATTTCTGATATTTTCATCGTTATATTTAAGTATTCATATTCAGTTCGCATTGTCTCTAGGAACTCTGGCGCCCACAAAAAATTACGGCTAGTAAAAGAAACGACCTATCCCCTGAAAAAAAATAAAAACGAGTTTCAAAACGAACATCATTTACAAAAAAAAATTCGTATGGTTATGAACAACTAGTATTTCATTACAAAATGGCGCCCAACGCCATACATAATTAATTAATTAATATTTCGCTAACTTTCCCTACAATATACTAAGTATCCATCTATAAAACTTAAAGAGAAAAAAGAGAAAAACTGCTCCATAATATTAGAGAACAATATAAAATAATGCGTTTGTCTAACAAATGCATTGATCTCATAGTGCAGTTTATGTCATACCCTCAGTTATTTTTTAATTCGTATTTTTTTTATTTTTATTTTTTGCATCATCAGGAAATCTACTCTAATGAAACAATTGAGTGTAAATAGATACATATCGGTTTTTTCTGTTTTAAATGTGGCACGTGGTATTTTTTTTGATTGTTTGATAGGGAATTTCTACTTAATTTTCAACTGCTTTTGAAAAACATACAAGATTGCATTTTATTTATGAGAATAGGACATAATTTTAATATTTTTAAAATTAGTAAAAATCTACTATGGAAAGCTGAAAAAAAATACTCGCCTTACATAATTTTTCTTGTCTCGATAGGCAACCTTAAATACTCGTTAAATAATATTTCAATTTATTGCTACCAAAATTAAATCTACAAGATTTTGTAACATATACGGCTAATAAATAAATGCTGATGGCTAAATGAAAATGTTTGTAGTATTTTATTTAATAATTGATGAGAAAGGGTGTCAAAAAAAATGAGGAAGCATGTATTCATTTATATGATAATATTCTCTGTATGAATTTCACCATTTTGGATATTAATCTATTAAAACCTGAAACTACTTTCAACAGCATAATATGTAGATTTAAAAAAATATTATATTAAAAAACACACTCAGGCATAAAATTTTAATTCAGAAAAAGGTAACCTTCTAGAATTTCACACTGCTGACAATAACGTTACGGAAAAAGATAAAAATTCAGATTCAGAAAAACTCTATTATTTAAAGGTAAAGTTGTGCAAAATTGTTTTTAAAGAGATGCTCTTTGAGTAATTGAACTAAATATCTTTATATCATTGTAGGAGGTTAAAAGCAAAACATTCAATATGTAAATCTACAATGCATTTAAAATGAATATGTGTTACACAATTATGCGTACCGAGCATATTATTATCTTCGCCGTGTAGGATTTTTCAACGCCCAATGATCAATCCTATCGAATAAAAGATCTTGCTAAACATTTCCAGTTTTACGTGGTAAAATTTCTTGTGATCTCGGTATTAAAAAAGTAAGTAGAAGAGGGGGGTCACTATTTCCCTTAGAAAATCTAGCTCAATAATTCATGAATGTACAAGTCCAAAGAATAACCAAGCTCTTCGATACAGAATCTAACATTTGGCTAATACCATTTTCGACTTCTAATATTTATTCGATATCTTCCGGGAGCTGGTCAAAGAGGTCAACATCTCCCATTCCATTATTATATTCCTTTATCAGTGATGGTTGCAGAAAGCCCATTTTTATTTTGTGGGTTTGGCTATATCTGCTACAAGTCGTCAAAATAACTTGGTTGTTCTAATCTAATAAACAAATTATTTTTTTTCTTTAGATCATGAACTGGTCCCCTTGATTATTTTTCTAAATCTCTCAAGGGCTTTTCTACTCTATGTTGTAAAATTTAATTTCTTCTTTCCAGAAGTGGATACGAGTTAAAGTAGTTGTCCAGAAAAATTTCGATGTTTTTCGAAATAAAGTTTTAATTTTTTTATAACGGAACTAAAGTCATGAATGGATTTCCGCTTTCCTCATGTATATATTAAATCTAAACCAGTATCCGTTAGATATATTCCAAGAAATATTTGAAACCGGACCTACTCAGTTTCTCCCCTGTTATAAATGTAGATGCCAAAAAAAATCTCAAAACTTTTTCTCTGAATTTTGATACAGCGATGTTTTGAACGCCAGCTTTTGTTTGCCAATACACGTGTTATTAGGACATTAGCTAAATTGCAATTATTTTATAAATATCTTCTGGAGTTACAGAAAGTGAATTATCACTCGATTTACATTTGGTATAATTTTCGCTCTGTGATGAATACTTTGAACCAGCTGATATAAAGCATCAGAAACCAGTTGTTTTTCTGTTATTTGATCTAGGGAAACTTCCATGAAAGGACACTGAAGGGAATCTGACAAGTTATGGCCGCCCTCCTTAAGACTTAATACTTTTTTTTCATCAGTGGCAGAATCTTGGAGGTATACAAAACAATTGGCAAGCCTTGACATGTAACTTGTCATTTTGCTCCAGATTTGACAGCAATTTATTTTCTAAACTTTTTCTAATATACTCGAAAGATTCTGCATTGGAATGCACACAGAAACTTGCATGGGTCACGAAATCAGAGGTCCGAAAAGAATTTTGAGGCAAACTGACATCTCCGCTAATAATTCTATAGAATTGACAGCCAATTTCATATTCATCGTCGTCACACTGGGCCTTGACCTTGGCTGCTAAATTATCAGCTAGATTATTTAATCCTAATATGAGTAAATTCAATTGGTTATTATCAGAACTCATCAGCCACTGGTTGCTATGGTTCCAAGAAAAAGGTCTATATGCATTCGTCGCTATCCATGAGTCCATGCAATTGGCAAAAGCTGGACAATGCTCCCTTATGGGATAATAGATGAAACCCAAATGTTGGAAAAGAGTGAGCTTCCTGTCCTGATCTAACCTATCTGAAAATTTCTATCTAAAGTCTTCTTGCAGAGTATCTGTAATCGCTTAATAGCATCCTGGGTAGCAGTGCCTGTGGGCATGATCTAAAAGTAGCTCTTGGAAGTTATGCTTAGCGTTTCTAATAAGTTCTCTCTGGTGAGCATCATATATTTGCTGGCAGTCATGTTCTGACAATGCTTCAAAGCATTCCCTTCCCACAAAAAGCACTCTAATTTTGTTTAAATGCTTTCCTGGAGTGACATAACTAGTGTCTTCGAGAAGCTGTTTAATTTGTTTCCTGTATTCCAAACGTTTCTGTTCCTGCTGCAAGACGTTAATGTGGTTCTTGAAGACCATCTCGGTTTCGCTAGTCTCTAGAATGTCAAAAGGTATTCTTGTTTCATCACTATCGGATCCTACACACTCCGACCATGGCATATCCTCCGGCCTTTCAAAGAAATATTGCAAAAAAATTGGGTGGCTTTTGACATATTGTTGGATACTCTGCCAGTTGGAACCTTAAAGACTGTTGAATCCAGGAATAAGATCGTGCAGATCATCCGGAAGCATTTCCATGTACCTAGCGACCTGTTTTGCCATGTTTTCGTCTTTTAATTCTTTGTATTTCGCTTGAACAGTCTTTGAGTTCCGTCCAAGCCAAAAAGCTGAACAAAATGTATCCATTCTTTGTGGTTGTTAAGTTTCTCTTGGGTTTGTGACCAGAGAGAGAGAGTGATAATCTGTTACATGAACCCGAATAAGTCCCATGAAAGCTTCACTTGCTAT
>MU189202.1:0-40857 GCA_016904865.1 Pissodes strobi | reverse complement strand
AAAAAAAATGTGGTCCAAATCTCAATATAATGCATTCTCTAGATTCTACGATTATTTATTTACCTTTTAATGCATTATTCTCTGAATGCTGCATACTCTGTAGTCAGAAATATTCAAGGGACATCGGATATCTTCATAAAAAGAGACAACAGACAACAGAGATGTCTATCTATAGGTGGTCTAGACTGGGATGACACTAATGTTTCCTTCGTACACAAATGGATAAGATTACTCATGGTATTTAATAAACAAATCAAGTTAATTTTTTTTTGTTTTATAGTATTATATAGTTGGTGGTGAGCTTCTTTGGTGACACGCACTGAAACAGTACGAGATTATACCGGGTATATCTGTGAAGTAATAATTTAAAGATGCTTGCTCTTTGTCGATTCAAGTATACTAGGTTTAACATCTGCACCTTTAATCACGACTGATGATGAAAATGTAAAAGGTTGAACTCTGAAGGGTTAGTTAACTAACACTTTTTATCTCAGGCCACAGGTTTCATCACTATTTTCCGTTATTTTTGAAAACAAATTTGATATATATGAGGTCAACAAGAAGCAGTCTATCCAGCCGATGAAGAATATATAATAAAAACTTAATAGGGTTTCCACTAACAACCTGGGTATTAATCTCGTCGTCACCCCGTATATCATGAATGTATCTAAATTTGGGAGTGACAATTTTAAATCTTCACATAATTTATCTCCGATATTTTCTTTTTCATACAGGGTTAGTAAAAGTTCATATTGAAATTTCAAAATTATGCCAAAAGTGAATTTATACTTCACTAAACGCAATTGGAAATGTCTTATAATCGGCATCCAGTTTTCATTTACTAAATGTATATGTGTATTAACTTTCTAACTGTTTACTTATTTTGCTTTTAATATACTCTATTTTCGAAGATTAATGTACCATATTTATTTAAAAAATAAGGAAGGGATGGCAAAATTCATAAAAGACAGACAAACTTCATATTTGTTAATTTTGTCCCAAAACTATATTGGGCTTAGTTTTATAAGCCATATGTTTAAGATGAGCCCCTCAAAAATTCCATCGGGGTTAAGCCAGGAGATCGGACAGTCCCTTGAGTCTATCAATATGTACAGTGTTATAAAAAAACTAATTTGAACAATATTTGTTCCCATATTTATTAGTAATTAAGTTCTCAAATTACGCTAAAGCACTTTTTAGATTTTTTTTTTCATGTAACTTTACTTTTAGAGCTAGTGCCATCAAGTTATGTGGGTACAAAATGTTAGTGCAAAGCATCAGACAAAGGGACGCTGGTGGATTATACTAACACACTTTAAGTTTTCGTAAGGTTAGAATAAAATTAAATTTTGGTTATTTGTGACCAGTATTAATATTTTTGAATGCCTATGGTCATATATATAAAAAGTATAGGCACGTATTTAAAAACGCCTTTTCTCATGTTGATATCTAAAAAGTTAAACATCTTGTAACGGTCATCAGACATGTATTAATAATTAATAATTAGCAATTAGATTGTAATAAGAGTGCGGGTTTGAATGGGGTACCTCCAGTCTTTCTGAAACAGTGCTGCGAGTCACTGGCAGGACCAATCTGCTCTCTGTTTCAAAGTACCTTCACTAAGGGGGTTTTTCCTTCCTCCTGGAAAAAGTCCACACTCTTCCCTGTTTACAAGACTGGTGACAATGCAGACTTTAAGAATTACAGAGGTACATCCATGCTATCAGTTCTACCAAAGATTTTAGAATTCATCATCACTGACGAAATCTTTGAAACTTATAAGAATTACATAACTGAGATCCAGCATGGATTCTTCAGAGGTCGCTCAACTTCTACTAATCTAGTCGTCTACCAGAATTTCCTGACAACAAAACTCGAAGCAGGGCACCAGATCGATGTATTATATCTATACTGACTTTTCTAAGGCTTTTGATAGTGTGTGTCGCAAACTTCTCCTTTTTATGCTTTCAAACATTGGAATTGGCTCACACTATCTTACATGGATCAAAAGCTACCTTTCTGGACGGCGGCAACGAGTGCTAGTTGGAAGTGTCGCCTCAAAAGAAGTTACGGTACTGTCGAGTGTTCCACAGGACCCCTATATAGGTCCAGTATTGTTCTCATTGTTTATTAACGATATTACGTCTTGTTTTAAAAAATCTAAGTTCCTGATGTACGCAGATGAACTTAAATTTTATCCTACAGTTAATAAATCATCTTTCGACATTCAGTCAGATCTTGATCGTGTTGTCTTCTGGTGTGAAAAGAAGCTCTTAAATCTTAATGTTAATAAATGCAAGAAGATGAGTTTTTATAAAATCAATAGGCCCGTTCAAACAGTATATCATATTAATGAAACAACACTCGAATCCGTATCAACTTTCAATGATCTGGGCGTAATGTTTGATAGAGATCTCTCATTCAATTTACACATAGATCAGATTGTTGCAAAAAGCTTTGGGCTATTGGGATTTATAAAAAGGAACACATCAAACATGGCAGACACCAAAGCAATTACTACCCTTTGCAACTGTGTAGTAAGAAGCATATTGGAATATGATTGTGTCATTTGGAACCCGATTTATCTATGTCACAAATCCAGACTGGAAAAAGTCCAGAACAAATTCTCCAAATATCTCCAAATATCTCCTATTTAAACATCGCTTTCCGTACGAATACCTCACCTACGAAACAAGGCTCTTGCTATGTGGCCTCAAATCGCTGGAAGAACGCTGCCATAATTACTACGCATTTTTTCTGCACAAATGGATCCATGGACAGATTTACAGCCCAAAGTTGTTGAGTCTTGTGCAATTCAAGGTTCCTGCGAGAACTACGAGACACCAGCTACTGTTTGTGCAGCTACCCCACCGGACCAACTATGGACAAAGAGCTTTCATAGACCAAATGTTATCCATATTATAATAGAAAATTTAACCACATTGACATTTTTAATATTAGTTTTTATTCTTTAAGGCGTATGGTCTCTTAATTAATTTATTTTGTTTCTTCCTTATATATTGTATGTTTTTCATTGTACGTTCTCAAATTTTATATAATGTAATGTTTAATGTTTAAGTTTGTGTTTTATGTCCCATTTGGAGCTTGCTCTGTGACGTACTGTACTGAATAAATAAATAAAAAAACATTGTATTTAATTCACCATTTTGTCAAGAATTAGAGTAGATTTTTTTCGCGAGAGTTAGTTTAAAGATTGATATAAAAATCAAAATAAGACCCACCTATTGTGAATGGTATCATCACACTGATATAATACACATAGCGTATTATTATTTCTCTAATTAGTGACAGATAAAACCCATCAACTTACCTCCACATTTGATCGCAACGATTTGACCATTTGTTTAATAACTCTTTATTTCATTGTTTTCCGGAAAGGAAGAAGGAGGTCACACATGTGTTTGCGTTAAATAAAATAAAGTGTTTAATATTGAGTAGATTTCTGTAGCTTGTGCTCCCTTCATATTTATGGAATATGCCTGTCAACATTATTTAATTTAGCTTGAAATGCATTATTTGCATGGGTGTAGTATCTACGTCTTGTGGCAACGGATACGGATAACGGAGGGGGTGGTGAGGCATAAATATGCCAGCCTCTTGCGCACTTAGGCCACTTGAGCGGGCCCATTGTGCCCCCAGAAAAGTTTTACAAATCCAGCAGTCCTACGGTATTTATGTAGCTTAGTATGCGGCTTGGATCGCATTCTATCTTTTGCAGATGGTCATTTAGTCTGCAATGAGCGGCAAGTATTTACCAGGACCTGTTAGTTTTGCTTTGTAGTGGCGAAGGCCTTGTGCCGTTTTTCACCTGGTACTCCATTCTCGAATTGCTGTTTTTTAAATATGGTTGCGAACAGTGTCAATGGTGAGTGGTAATATTGGCTTTTGGCAAGAGTGTCTGATCTTTCCTTACCAAGGTCTCCGTTGTGCCCTTTTTTCCAGGCGATGATGGTTACTCTCTTTTCTGGAGATATTTGGTTTAGTGATTTTATGACCTCCTTAAGCATCATGCTTCTGGCTTCCATTTTGTTGAGTGTTTGTACAACTGTCTTGCTGTCCGTGACGCACAGTATATCTTTGTTTGTGATTTGTTTCTCCGTCACTTTTCCAGCACATATCGTTAAGCCACACAGTTCAGCTTGGAATATGGCCCTGAGATTACCTAGTGGTATCTGCATTATTTGTATGTCGAGCTCGGGTATATAAACACCTGCGCCAGCTCCTGAGGTTCTTTTTGATCCACCCGAGTAGATCATTTATTGAGTCTAGTTCGATTTTGAACCCTTTGTCGAAAATATAATTTCTGACCACAAGGTCTGTGCTCACTCTCATAGCTGGTTGTATGTGGTGTGTCTCGTTTAGAGCTATTGCGTGTCGAGGTCCCCTACTTTTTCCGTTCACGTACCCGTGGAGTTCAAGCGTACTACGGTTACCTGTGCTTCATTTCTCACGAAAATATCTAAAATAGACAAGTTTAAAAGTACTTCCACTGTCATGGTGTGAGTGGTTTTCATTGCTCCAGTGATAGTTGTGCATACTAAATTTTGGAGGCGGAACATTTTGGGTTGAGCTGTTGTTTTTCCTGATCGTGGCCACCAAACTAGTGCCTCATATGCAAACATAGGCCTGATGACAGCTGGGTATATCCAGTATGTGATTTTAGGTGACAGTCCCCATGTCGACCCTATCGCTCGCCTACACTGGTAAAGGACTTGGACCGCTTTCTCATACTTAAGATCTAGGTGGCGCTGCCACTTAGGATCCTTGTCTAAGATGATTCCTAGATATTGTACTTCTTTTGATAACTTAAGTTGTGCCCCGACCAAAGAGGATGGTGTGCAAGTGGAGTTTACTGACCAAATTCCCAAAAAGGTTTGTTCTTAATTTTTTCTGTTTATGTTAGCTTTTTTTGATGTTTATTTGATAATTTGGAAATGTTTGGATTTAGTTTACTTGAATTAGCAACTTTTATTTTGAGTTTAAAGTTTAAAAGGAAAGAAAATAAACCGCCAATATGTTATGAAGGATACTTAATCTTATCATCATAATATGCCATATTATTTCCATTTTTTTGAATTGATTTTCTATGTGTTTTAATTAATTTCTTTTCTTGACTGATAGTTCGAGAATCCTGTCAATTGTTGTCTTAACATTTTGCCTTGTACTTGCCGTATTAACCCACTTCTTGTTGGTGCTATCTGCCTACCAGTTCGAGTGACAGTGTTACCGAACTGAAGTTTATAAATATTATTTTCATGTCGCTGATTAGTGTTTTAACAAGTGTTAACCACAGTAATACCAGTTGCTACTAAGTCCTTGTGAACTCAAGAAGAGTAAAAGGAACATATCTATGTTTTGGATAATTTAGTGTCCACAGACATACCACAATTATTGTGTTATTGTCTCTGTTCCAGAGGGGAAATAAGTAGTACATATAATTAGGTTAAAACGGCATCAGTAATTATACCGTTAGGATTTCTGATTGATTTAACTTCGGGTTTTATTATTCAGGTGGTTTTTAGTTATGAAGTCTAAGTAAAAAAAGTTCCAAACTAAATCTCGAGGATTTTCTGACTCTGGAATGTTACACATTCTCTTCTCACTTAAGAGCTGTTGCAATGACTCGAGAATTCCTTCGGACGTTGCGTCGTCTTGTTCGTGAGAACAGATTATCTGGAAAACTTGTAGTCAATTTTGGTAGTCCTATCACTGCGACTTTCCCGATCTGACCGAAACATTAGTACGCGGTTTGTCAGTGACTGAGGTTGATAAAGAGTTAATTAAATAATGGGAAACTAAATATGCATATAATCTCTTTACGGCCAGGTTATTTATCAGGTTGAAATCTTGGGCAATTGTTGCAAATATTGATGATAAAAGCCTTGTGTATATGTAGTTCATATGGGAGTGGGTGGATAGGTAGTGAAAAGTGACATCCTTTGGAGTGGTCGCACTTATTCCTTTGGCTTTTTAAACAAAAGTCTTAAATTTCTTGAAGTTTTACAGATTTTATTTTGTAAGCTCCCTGGAAACTGTCCATGATTTTCTATTGATCACTTCAGCTGATCAAACTGTGAAGAAACAAATTTAATATTAATACTTCAATTATTACTGGTTAATTTATACCATTATAGTTAGTATTTAAACCTCTTTTTGCACATAAAATATTTCTTTAAGTATAAGAACAAGCCAGTACGGGCGACTATTTTCAACTTCGATCAGTGTTTTGAATGTGTCACAACACTGATTAGTTTAACAGTGACTAATCAGAGTTCCAAGTAGAGGCATTAAGGGTTGCTTCTTTGCCGTTGTTTCTTTTTGCTTCGTAACTTAATGTTAGTTCATTTTCACTTCAACTTAAGGCAAGTCTAAAGCTTTATTACCAGAAGTGCCTATTTGAATATCACTTTAGGTCGTAGTATTTTGGTTTTCAAGAGTGTTTTAACGTATGTTAACCACCGTAATACCAGTTGATACGTCCTAGTGAACTTAAAAAGCGTAAGCGGAACATGATCATGTTTTGGATAATTTTTGTTCCATTACGAGTAATATTTGCGTACCACGATTGGATAACGTTTGGTCTCTATTCCAGAAGGCCATAATTAAGTTTAATTGATTGGTCTCAGTAATTATATCGTATTGATTTTTGATTTATTTGTCTTCTGGTTTTATTATTCCCTTTTTTTTTAACCTAAGTAAAAAAAGTTCCAAATTGATCTCGAGGATTTTCTGACTTGTGCCGTCTATAAGTTGGTGGCGCCTTTAAAAATAAATTCGCTGCCCCCCCCCCTCTTTCTACTCTAATTAGCACGCTTAGAAGACAGCGCATTCTGACCTACGCAACTTTAAATTTAATTTTTCCTTAATCTGTTCACTCCCATTTTATTCTAATATGAGGTAAAAGCAAATAAATAAAATTGAGACTTTATAAAGAGCAAGACAGCATCATAACCAAACTGATAAACAGTTATATAGGCATTAAAAAAGTGCTTTAAGGAAGATTCATTAGTTTTTTCAAAATATAAAAATTTAGGTGGTAAAGATAAAAGCCAAATTTCGTTTTGCCTTTGGTTGTCTGAAAAAAAGTTTTCCATTTCTCTACGGAATATTGTTATTGAGTAAATACGCATTTTTCCTCACATTTTTTCGAATTTCTCTATCTCTCGCGATTTTTGAGCCCACAATGCTTATGAACCGAATTTCTAATATTCACGATATGACATTTAAAAAAAGCTTCTTTTAAGGGAAAATTAGCGTCAATGCAATTACTTCCACAAGATTCATAATCATCACCTACGTCGATGTCCCACATTTGAATTAAATTTATTGTCTCGTTTTCGAGATAATCCAATAATTGTTCTAGACATTTGTCTCACTCCATAACCAAGGAAAATTCCGTACCATAAACCGACTTACTAAATAAAGTATGAAATCGATAAAAAAGGACAAAAGGATATAGCTCGAAAGTCAGCTTCCACAATTTATCGGCAGCAAAAAGAGTACATTTGTAAAACGTTATCTGAAAACGACAAGCTTGTCCGTTCCTTCGGAGATCTCAAGTCCGATAAGGTCTTTTGTGACTGTTTTTAAAATTCATAGGAGCTGGTAGAAATATTTGTTTTGGACATGGCGAGACGTGAGTAGGGAATTGCTATACACATGTTCAAATAGGCAATACATTCTTTCTAGGAAAAATTCCATCAGAAAAAATGTGCCAGAGGATGTTACTCGCTCTTAAATTAGTTTGAAGGAAAAATAATAAAATAGAATGAAACGCTCAGGTTTGAAATATGTTCAGGATGTCATCAGCCAATAATTATTACAATACGTAATTTTAAATCATTTGAAAGTTATTAACTTTGTCATTTCTGAACGAATAGACGGATTTGCGTTTTTTTTAGTGTGTAACTTATTTCTCCTTTATCAAATTTTGGTAGCTTTTTCAGGTTTCCCAAGAAAGAAAAGGAAAAAATATTGGAAGTATGTTTTTTTCAAAACTTTAAAGCGGCCTCTTTTACAAAAATCATTCACATTACATCTAAAAGGTAACTTTCTTACCACCATTTTAATTTTTTGTTCATTCTCTTATTTGTAATACTTCTTACTAAAACTCTGCATTTTTTATCACACTCTTATATATATACTATAGATTATGTTAAATTAGCCTAATAAGGCAAGTACTTTACTGAATATGGTTGACCGAGTTTAGTCTAAGTAAAAGCATATCGGATTAGAAATTTATTAAAGTTATGTTAAGAACAATGCTTTATTGTTGAGCACAAAATAAGAATCAAGAAGATGCATAAAAATACAGCATACATTTGGTGGACTATAACTTGTATTACCATCCGCTTCTAATCTGCGTGGCATACTAAAAATTAAGTTTCAATTTTTTCAGTCAATGATGGAATACCACAAATAGGAAATATCTTACTAAACTAGTCTTATACGAAATCAAAGTGATAACTGGTCAAGTACAATGTATAGGTACAGCCGGTAAATATATGCAGGTATAAATGAACTGAATACTAATCAAACTTAACCTAAATTAATCCCGTGGCAGCGACAATATCAGTAGACTACTCTAATCTTCTGCAATAATTCGTGATTGAACCTGTTGAGAGTGTTCGATAAGCAGCCAATAAGCAGTCCTTCAATCATACTAAATCAATAAGGTAACGCGTGAGGTAAATATATACATATATAGCCGTTAAATATCTACAGGTAAACGAAATGAGCTCAAGTCGATTCCGATATCAAGGCGACAACCTAAATTTGCAAACTTCCAGTAATGTGAAACAAATTACTGCCATAAGCTTATCTTATCTAACTAAAATAATACTAGATATAATAAAGATCAAATTAAGTATCTCCGTAGCGAGTGCGAAAAGAAGCAGAAATAAATATAATGCACAAAATTAGATAACCTACAGCCTTTTTAAAGGTATGCAATATATAAGCAAAAAAGGCCCGTTTAAAGATAAGCAAAAATAAGCAAAATAGGCAGAACAATAAATGAAACGACAAATAACGAAAATATAAACGACATACTTACATCAAATGACCTACAGTCGTTTAACTATAAATTCATTAATTAAAATGATAAGATATATGCGATATTGAAGGCAAATGACCAACAAATGATATAAAACGATAAGGTTATATGAGTTATTGAAGGTAAACGACCTACAGTCCTTTAACTATAAAATGGTTAACTGAAATGATGTATAACCATTATATCGGAAATAAAGATTTCTAATTAAATTAAAAATGATTTTAGTTGTATTTAGTAGATTTGCAGACAATGGCGTTTCCTGTGAAGATACGCTGCACCATGTGATCGTATCACCTTGACGAAAAGGCAGCTGTACGGCTAACTGACGCCGGAGCTAGTTAGCTCAGTATCAAAGGGCCACCAACGGAAATCAGCCACAAAAAGAGGAAGTTCTATCTCATGGAAGGAATTACATCCCACAGAAGAAATTCCCTAGTTAAATGATAAACTATTTTAGCCATCTTAAATAAAAACACTCTTATCCAACATACCTTTAAAAAAAGGGGTGACCACACAGTTCATCACACAGCGTTTATATAGGCGATATGGCCGATAATTTTAGAAAATATACACTCTATTTCATTTGCCAAAGAGTGCAGCGACAAAATCATGTGGTAATTGGACCTGATGGTCAAAAATAGCAACGATAAATTCCGATATCGAACTCTGCCTACGTGCCTTGACTGTTCCAGCGATCAATTCTCTCAAAAAAGAATATATGCCACAACTGTCAAGTGGCACTGCAAACGGATTCATCCTTTGAGCTGCTCGCAACACCGGCACCGGAAGATTGGTGGCGAGAAGTACGGTAGGGAGAGTATCGACAACATAAATCGACCAGCAAAAAATCGCACTACTAGATTTTGTAACATTTGCTCCCCACACCATAACGGATTCATCATTAACCCTTTCGCACCATTAAGCAAATTTTGATCAAATCTCTCTTCCTGTTTTCTCCATTTTCTTATTCGTCTATCTACTATATTTAGACAATATCTGGATTTATCTGAGAATAACACATTGGTCCACTCTTGGTTATTTCAGTGGCCATAGGTGTCGGGCAGCAAGATACTGGGGTAATAATTTCGAACCTTTTGAAGACCTCTTAGCTCATTAAACCATGGTGTAAGTTGCAAATCTTGATAAGTGTAATAAAATGCTCCAAATTACCATAGATTGGTGGTTTTAGTGAACGACAGAAGACGTGTACGATACGCTTCTAATACAGTGGGGGAAGCTGAAGCTACAGGCCGAAGAGTAATTCATAAATACCAACAAACGGGAATCGCGTGCCATACAAGAAAAACATCCCGCATAAATGATCACTTTATTAGACTCCAAAATTTATCTGTAAAATTAAAAGAGATTCTCATCAAATTCGCAATGTGGTAGTTAGTAGCTTAATAACTATGAGGCCTTCAACTTGACCCAACATCGTGACACGCGACACCTAAGACCAATGGAATGTGTTTTTCTCAGTTAAATAAGATATTGTCTAAATATAGTAAATGGACGAAAAGAGTAGGGAGAAGAACCGGTGACCAGAGATTTGACCAAAATTTGCTCGATGAATGCGAAAGTTTTAATGGTGAAGCCGATATGGTGTGGGATGGTGTACCGATGGATACCCATACAGAACTGCATGATTTTTCAGTAAGACAATTTTTTTAATGATCAGTACACGCACAAAAGGAAAGTACGACCAACGAACCACTCAGCGAACTGTGCGTATGGGGAGAAGGATGGATGTTGGACTTGAAGAGCTCTAGGGCGTAATTTTCGGAAAAGACGTTACTCAGAAGGCCATTCCAGGGCGAGGCAGTCCTCCAGATAAAGGGGTTCCGCAACTGCAACGTCCTAGGTGTTCGGAACTGGATCGTATGTTGATGAGCAGCTTGTGTCTCACGGGTGATTCTGTTTGGCACAACTCTGGGCGGAATCATTAGTGCCAGCTCGTTCGAACACCTTCCGTAGTAGAATCGATAGTAAAGAAATAAATCCGCCACTTTTCTTCGATGTTTAAGACTATCATGGTTTTTAGTCAACTCTGGCTTATATACAAGACGAACTGCTCTCCTCTGTATGGAGTCTAATTAATATATTGAGCAAGTGTTTGGGTACCGAGCTCCACACATGGGAAAAGTATTCCAGAGATGGTCTTATCTGTGCCTTATAGAGCAGAGCTGATGAGGTATACACAACTTTTTTCCTCTATAAAGTGCTCCTAGCTTTAATGCTGGTGCCTTGGCGATTTTGATGACGTGATTACGCCAAGACATGTTGTTTTCTACGTTGGTTTCCAGCAAGTTTATAAATGAAGCCAGCGTCAGTGTTTGTCCTGTCATTGATAGGTCAGGTCCTGTGGTGTTGCTTTTTTTTTGAGAAGAAAACTGCGTGAGCCTTTCCTGCATTAAACTGGACATTGTTTACCTCGCCCCATTGCACGATGGCGTTCATATCCTCACTGATGGCGCAAATCTGATTTTATCGCTCGCGTTGGGAACGTGCAGCGATCATTAGAGTTCGCGACATGAATGAGGATATAAGAATGCTGTCATCTGCAAAGCTGTAAATATAATTGTTTATCCTGTCTAAGAGATCGTCGATATAGAGCAGGAGCAGTGTGGGAAATAATATACACCCTTGAGGACCTCCTACATTAATTTTAAATTCCTCCGAGAGATGTCCAGTCCGTCAATACTGGAAAGCCATAGAAGCAGTGCTGGTGGTATTCCGTATGCTGTCAAATTTGCTTAACAATCCATAATTTTTCCATCCAATAATAATGTTTGTTTTAAAACATTTAGAAGCATTTTAGTAAAAAAGAATTATAAAATCGGTTTAAAGTAAAACCTAATTTTTGTTATTCAATTAAGTGCCTTCATTAAAACGTATAAATATTATTTCCTTCTTTTTCAAAGCTTCTATTAATCGTCGACTTGCACCACCGTATATCGTATATAAATAAATACGCTTTTCAAAAGCACTAATAAACTACCATTTTTCATAAAATTTATTAGCAGCGATTTATGTGGTCAAAGCAATTGGCCTTTCCCAGCAAAGTCTTTTTACTGGCTGCCATTAATTTCATTTCAGAGCGCTTTGTACAATTCTTATGGGCTGTCCTTTCAGCCAGTCAACTCATAATATTTATTTATTCCTTTATTTTTATTGTTATGAACGCAATAGATAAGGCAATTCATAGTTAAACGGCGATTTATATTAGATGAAAATTATTTTCTTGTTTTTGTCGATATTTTAACCGTTGAGTTTTGAGCATATTAGCGTATAAAGTTCCTGTTAAAATTAAAGATAGCAACAAAAAAATCTATTGTTGATATTAAAGGTGTAAACCAGCTAACATACAACTGATTTTATTATTTCTAAAGAAAATCGATATGCCAGAGGCGTGTGTGTCTCTAGGCAGATTATAAAAATTAATAAGACACGATTATGGATAAATGAATAATGAAAAACGGAATTGATATAATGTCTATATTTTAACTCTAAAAATTTTTTTTTGTATCAATTCTTCACATCACATTCTAGCAATGAAAATAACTGAAAAGTTGTCTTCTGAGTAGTCATATTCACCTTGTGAGTAGCCAATGGCATCCAGAGAAATAATCTAGCCTACAATTCTGCTGGAGTAGTAACTAGCGTTGCTCAGAACTATCTGAGGAAGAATAAGGTTCAACTTCTGCTCAAAATATCTCTCGAAAACATCTGAGTTCATATCCTCATGATAAGCATCAGCTTTGTTTGGCCGAAATGCTAGTAATCCACCTTCCACAAAACCATTTTTACTACAAATATGTATGATTTATTATCCGGCTTCCTTTACTGGGAAGCGCCTTAATTCCAGTAGACCATCCTTCTAAGAAAGCTTGACGCGAAATTGCTATTTTATTCTACCATGTTTTGTCAACCGTGTATCCCTTGTTTACTCAACTCTCATCTAAATAATAGATATTTACATTCTTTCTTCGATTTTATCTTATTGCTCTTAAATATCGTCTTTGCCAATAACTAATTGCGTTATTTTATCACCAGACTTAATTTTTTCTTTGCAGTTTTTCTTACAGCGCTTTTTGTATCATCATCGATATCCATTTCACTTCTTTCTTTTTCTTCCTTTGTGATTTGATTGGTCTATTTTTCCTCACAGATATTTTTGAAATATTTATGCAACACCGGTTATTGGGTTTTGGCATTTAAGGGCACCTCCGGCATTGATTTTAAATTCCTCCAAGAGATGTCCAGTCCATCAATATTGGAAAGCCATAGAAACAGTGCTGGTGGTAGTTCGTATACTACTTTTGAAACGAGCTTTAGTGCTTAGAACAAAAATAACAAAGCAATTCCGTTAATCGGACTCTTGTTTTGCCTACTCTCGCTTTAAAAACGAAATTCGAACAAGAACCCCCTTTTATTCATGAAACGAGATTAAATGAAGCTCTTTTTACGAGTATCGCACGAAAGTCTAATACAATAACAAAAATATATTAAAACAGTATAAATTATTTTAAATAATAATAAACTCGAACCAAAATTCACGTAAATCCCTTAAGAAAATTAATAAAATTATCAATCAATTGTTCGGGATTTCGCCAATTTTCGTCAGGATATTGATTTGCCGAGGTATCCATTGTCGGTGTTCCAAAAGTCGGGAGTTTAATATTGCCCTGATTTTGATTTTCAAAATTATGACATTTAGAGACTGATTTGCCAAATGTTCGATTTTTGAAACTTCTAATGGGTTTTGGGTTCTCATTTACATACTTGAACATACTCGGGATTTAAATTCGTGGTAAAAATAATAAATAAAATATAATTGCAAATATCGCGGTAAATATAAGACTATAACAATACAAATACCATAGATTTATCTCAATTGTATTGTATTGAGTTTAGATCCTCCGTAAAATATGTATATTAAAAAATTTAAGTAAACTTTCTAAAAAGTCATCCGGATTTTGATAATTTCATAATTTTGTTTGTCGGGTTTTCATTTGTACAAATTTCAATATAGGCAGCCTGAATGTTTTGATTGTGACAGCCAGCCTGTTTGAATAATGTTCAAATAAGCAAAGAAAACGTATATTATTCGGGCAAAGTAAACGCAACATATATATCTAAAATTTTACTTGAAACTTTCCGACTAATACACAGAAAGTTGCATCCCTATCTTTTCCTCCGTCCGAGGAAATTAAAAACCGACAAATCCCCCGTTTGAAACTCGGTTAATAATAATAAACAACTTCGGCACTCAACAATTCTTTTCTATCTACCAAGGGCAAACTAATAGTCAGACTGTTATTTTCTAAACACCTTCAAAACTCATTTATCAAACGCATCCGATATAAATCTGACTTTTAGATAATCTCTCCTTTGTTACCAATTTTTTCCTGAAACGGACCATACGGCCCGCATATCAAGATCTGATCTAATAAAGATATATATCTCTTTTTATGGCAGAGAATTAACGGAGAATGGAAGGATTTCATTTAAAAAGGAGATTGATGTCAAAAGGTGTTTAGTAACAAACTGAAACGTGTTTGGGTGAAGCCAAAAAGGTCGAGATGTTGTTTGCTGATATAGATAGCTTAGGTAATTATAATAGAATAATAAAATGCACTCTTATATAGAATTAAATTTGGAGTGGTTTTCGACTGGTGACAATATTTAAAATGCAAGAGAATCTATCGTCTGAATTTTCTTAAGATTCAACCAAGCATCTTTAACTGAGTTTTTATGCAAGATTTTTGGTGATTAGTGAAGTTTTTGCTGATTCTTTTTTACTTTTATTCAGTTAAATCAACCACCCCTCAAAAAAAAACATTAAAAAGGTTAGGAAATATTATTCAATTAATAATACAAACACATTTCCAGGGTATAGTTTGATTAAAAAACGTTGACAATTTTTGAAGGTTAGATTATTAAATTCAGTGGTATTAATTTAGAAACTGTTACGGAATGATAATATTTTATTAGAGTGAATTGGTTTCACTGTAAAATTCAAATGTTTCGTTATGGGGGTTAAAGAATTTTTATTTACTCAAACTATAAATTGAAATGATTCTCGTCAATGAGTCCCATCAAATAAATGAAATAATGGGAAGAGAAATATTGTCAATTGTCGTATCTTCCACATGAATTTGATTTTATATAACGTTATTATTTATTCTTCTTTTTCCTCGTTAAGATTTTTTTTATACTTTATATGGATATTAGACCTTGTTGGTGACATTTTACGATATTTATATCATTTATTTGTCTTTTCGCTGCTTTGTCATTCGATGTATATATTGTTCGTTGTGCTCATTTATTTTTATTATTTCCTTATTTATAATCCCAACCATATCTTTCTAGCGTAATCTTGATTACATTTAGAGAATTCTATATAATATTTTCCTGTCATATTTTCATCTTTTTGGCAACTTGGCGCTCATTTTATATTTTTTTCATTATATTAAATTATGGTTATCTGTTATTTATAATTTCAACCTTATTTAGCCCAAAAATGGTGACACCAATAATTTCTTTTTATTTATTTTGTTTTCCGATTTCTTGCCCGTTATTTGCTTATTATATGAATTGTTTAAAATACTTTTATGCAATTTATTTGTCTTTTAAGTGTCTGCCTCTCGTTTTTATGTTTAGTTGTAGCCATATCTAGCCTTTGATGACACCTTACGATTCTTAAATAATATTTGTTAGTGTTCGTTTTATATTTATTCACTGCATTACTTTATATTTTAAATGCTATTTATAATTCTAGCCATAACTTTATGAGATTTTACGAATTCTATATAATGTGTTCCTCCCATTACTTTTCGTCTTATATTTTTATTGTATCAGATTTTATTTATAATTAATTTATAATGGGTAAAATTTTATGATTTTATATATATTATCTTCCTGTAATTTTTTTTATGTGTATAAATTATATATTTTTTAATTGCATATAGATTATGCGTTACTTAAAATTCTACGTAATATTTTCATGTAATTTCTTTGCCTTTTCGGCTTTTGCCCTTTGTATTATATTTTCTTCACTTTCATATGTTATATTTAGGTTGTTTATAATTTCAATTTTAATTAGTCTAATTTTGATGATAATGCTTCCTATAATATTTGCTTTCTCTTAATATTTTTATTGTGTTAGGATGCAGAATATACCTTAATCATAATTCCGTGCATTCCTAGCCTAATCTTGTTAACATTTTACGGATTTTATCTAAAATTTCACTCACATATTTGTCTTGTCGTCGGTATTTTGCCCTTGCTATTATAATGTTTCGCTGTATTGAATTATATTTATATGCCATTTTTAACTCCAGACATATCCATATCAATATCAAACTTATTTAGCTCAACTTTAATGATATAGGTATTGTTTTTATAATTTGTCTCAAATAGTGGAAAAGTCAGTGGAATATAACAAACCCGCATACATGTGCTTTGTGTGCCTTTGATCGGGCAAGAAGAAATAAAATGCTAGAACAAAAGCATGTAGACTATAGACTAATTAAACTAATAGAAGAAATAAACAAAGACAACAGAACAAAAATCATAACATCAAAAGGAGATACAAAACCCATACTTGTAAATGGAGGGATACGGTAGGGAGACTCGCTCAGCCCTTTACAATGCAATGTAATAATGGATAAAATCATAATAGACGCAGTGAAGAAGCGAGAAGGATATAGAATGGGACCTAACAAAGTCAATATAGTATGCTATGCAGACGACGTACTACTAATGGCGGCCAATGAAAACGACCTACAAAGACAACTTCACTTATTCAACATCACGGCGAAAGCCTATAACATGCAGATGTCTGCGGAAAAAACAAAATGCATGGTGATTAGAAGGGACCCTCGAAGGTGCAAATTGGAAGTGGACAGCAGAATCATAGAGCAGGTTATGACATTTACTTACTTTGGAATTGATATCACTACCGACAGGAACATAACCACAGAGGCAAAAAGACAGGCAATGAAAGCAACAAACGTTACCGGATGCTTGGGAGAAACCATATGGACGAATAAACACATGTCCACAGAGAGCAAAATGAAAATATATAAAACAAACTGTGAGACGGATTCTAACCTGCGCGGCAGAAACTCGAGCCGACACAAAAAGAACAAAACAGATAATGAGTAACGTAGAAATGAAGAATCTATGAACAATAAAGGGTATAACACTCAGAGACAGATAAGCAAATAGGAGCATATGGAAGCAATGTAACATCCAGAACATCAACAAAGGGGTAAAACAAGGAAAAGAGACTGGGATAGTCATGTTACAGCAGAAGACCAACAGGAAGAACAAAGAAAAGATGCAATGACAACCTACTGACAACAACAACAACAACAGAAACCGAATGAGAGGCAGACAAACAGGAGCAATCCTAGTCAGACGAATAAGAAGAAGAAGAAGAGTTGTTATAATTGTTTGGCCTTTTCGACCTTTTGCCTTTCCTATTATATTGGTTCGCTGTGTAAGATAATATGTTTGTCTAATTTATTTGTCGTTTCGGTTTATGTTGCTTATATTTTTAATTTCGCTTAGCTTAAGTTTGATGATTTATTGTTTTTATATTTGTTCTATCTTTTCGGTGTTTTAGCCTTTCTCTCATATTGTTTCGATGTACTAGATTATATCTATATTTTTAATACCAGTCATATCTAGCTTACCTTTGATAACATTTTAGAATTCGACATATATCCATATAATTTCTTTATCTTTTCGGTGTTTGCCTTTCGTATCATATATTCTCATTGCAAAAGATTTTACTTATGTTGCTTGTAATTTCAATCTCCTTTTAGCTTAGTTTCGATGATGTATTGGCTTTATAATTGTGTTTTATAATTTTCTCTTCGGTTCTTTGTCTCTCGTTTTAATTTTTTATTGTGTTTGACTGCATTTTTTTATAATTTCAGCAATTCCATTGCTCAACCTTGAGGACATTTTACAGATTTTATATAATATGTTTTTTTAATCATTTATTTCTTTTTTTTTGTTGTTTTGCTCTTCTATTTATATTGTTTTACTGTATTAAATTAAATTTACATCCCTTTTTTAATTCCAGCTATATATCGCTCACTTTTCATGACATTTTTCTAATTCTATATAATATGTTCATGTAATTTCTTTGTTTATTTTTGGCGTTTGCTATGTGTATTGTTTTGCTGTATCAGATTAAATTTACATGCCATTTTTAGTTCCAGTCATATATAGCTTAACTTTAATGACATTTTTAGAATTCTATATAATATATTCATGTACCTAATTTCTTTGTCTCTTCGGTGTTTGCTTTTAATACAACTTTTTTCATTGCTATAGATTATGCTTATGTGGCTTAAAACTTCAGTCTTGTTTAGCCTAACTTTGATGATATCTGTTTCTTTATTTGCTATTCTTTTTATGTTTTTACTATGTTAGATTGCATTTATATCGTAATTATAATTCAAGTTATTTTTTTATAATTTATTTGTCTTCTCGTAGTTTTACTCTTCGATTTGAATTGTTTTGTTGTATTAGATTAATTAATTGTCATTTTTCATTCCAGCCATTTAACTTTCGTGACATTTGTAGAATTCGATATAATATTTTCATGTAATTTCTTTGTATTTTCGTATAATTTTGTATTTCATTGCTATAGATTATGTTTATGTGGGTTCAAATTTCAGTCTTGTTTAGCCCAACTTTGATGATATATGTTTCTTTATTTGCAATTCTTTTTATATTTAAACTATGTGATGATATTTTACAGATTTTTATATAATATATTTTTATAATTTATTTGACTTCTCGTTGTTTTGCTCTTCTATTTGTATTGTTTTGTTGTATTAGATTAAATTTAAATGTCATTTTTATTTCCAGCCATATATAGGTCACCTTTGATAAAAAATTTCGAATTCTATGTAATATTATGTTCATGTAATTTTTTTGTCTTTTCGGTGTTTACCTTTCGTATCATATATTTTCCTTGCGATAAATTATGTTTATGTAATTTATAATTTCAGTCTTGTTTAGCCCAACTTTGATGATATTTATATTTTCTATATTTGCTATGTCTTTTCGTTGTTTTGCTCTTCTTTTTTAAATTTCTACTGGGTTAGATTGCATTTTTATATTAATTATAATTCGAGCCATTCCTAGCTCGACCTTGATGACATTTTACAAATTTTATATAATATTTTTTTATCATTTATTTGCCTTTTTGCTCTTTTATTTATATTGTTTTGCTGCATTGGATTAAATTGGCATGCCATTTTTAATTCTGGCCATATATAGCTCACCTTTGATCACATTTTTCGAATTCTATATAATATGTTCATGTAATTTGTTTGTCTATTTGGTGTTTGCCTTTCATATCATATTTTTTTCATTTCGATAGACTATGTTTATATAGTTTATAATTTCAATATTGTTTAGTCCAACTTTGATGATATTTTGCCAAATTTGCTATTTTTTTCGGTGTTTTGCTCTTCTTTCTATATTTTCACTGTGTTAGATTGCATTTGTATCTTAATTATAATTAGAGCCATTCCTAGTTCAACTCGATGACGTGATGACATTTTACATAATATATTTTTTATCATTTATTTGTCCTTTTGTTGTTTTGCTCTTCTATTTGTATTGTTTTACTGTATTAGATTAATTTTACATGCAATTGTAATTCCAGCCATATCTAGCCCTACTTTGATGATGTAATGTTTGTCTGTCATTATTTGTCGTTTATTTATATTTTTTGTTTTAATTTCAAAAGTCTAAAATAAAGCATATTAAAAATAAAATAAGTAGAATTTCAGAATAATATTACATTAGGTTTAGAAACTAAAAACTAGATGCGCAATTGTGTACCTAATTCGCTGAAGACAAATCCTAAAACAACATCATCTAAACTTGAGCGTGTGGTAGTAGGTCATGATTATTTGACAGCTTTCCCCTTGGTTATGTAGTATTACTTGAATTAAATAGAAATACATTGTTGTCAGTGTATTAAAAAAGTATTATGAAGTATGAAGTGCATATTCATTAACGTATTGTGCAATCCAATATACGTACGTTTACTTATCAAATACGTACATTTACTTATGAAATACGTGATACACAGACACAGTTGTTTATTCCTTTAGGACAATATTATTTGTACTATACCGGACCGAAGTTATTTGCCTACAAAAGAAATAAAGAAATAACCGCAACAATAAGACCTTTAGGAAATCGAGGCGAGCACTCCCTGAAGTAACCCGATACATTGAGAAACTGCGGTTAAACATTCCTCCCTCCGCATATCTTCATTCACCAAGGAACAAAGGGCCTTTTTTACAACAACACACAGTATCCTACATTAGGTCCTCTAATACCGTACAAAATGTCTACATCCGTTTTTTTTTTCATAACCTCCGTCCAATAAATACAGATATCTTTCATCGGTTTAGATCGTCAACTGTCACCATGAAATGCACTGAGCAGATTGTCAAATGTTTATTGTCGCCAAGGCTCACTCTTTTTAGAGATTAGAGTCTAGTCCTATTGTTGCAAAGGGGGTAGCGTAGCGGGTATAATGGCGGATTAAACTTTAGATGTATACATAATCGCTTTATTTTATAAATGAATGAAGAGATAGCGTGGCAACAATGGGGCGAAAATGGTCGATCGGATAGAGTAACATCTGCGTGATTGTCGGACGCCATTTTAGGGTGAGCGTTGGATAAAGAGAGAGGGCGGCTTTGCTTTATTAATATTAATCATCTTATGCATGTGGCACGGGGAATTACTTTATTAGACGTATCTAACGTGACAACTTTGCGGCAAAGTTATAGTAGCCCCGTTGCTGGTTTATATCGTGTAGTATGCCAAAGACATGAACCCTTGAAACATAGAATACAACTATAAGCAAAAGAAGGAAGTAATGAACATATCGCTGTAATATGATTTACCCCTTACAATAAACTATTAATTGTAAAATGTCTCAACTGCTTTTGTCTTAGCATCACTATAGTATTTATTTAGATTTGAATAAACAAATAAAACTTTTTCTCAGTGCAGATTATTGTATGAAAATGGTCTTCTAGTGCTAAACAAAAGTTAAAGAAATTCAAGATGCCTGCATCTACAGTACAATAAGTACATCAATGCAGGGCGATTCAAAAATATGCTGCCAAAATTCTAGTGTACGCATGGAAAAAGAGGGCCATATAAATTTTAATTTAAAATAAAGGTAGTATCTTGAATATATTTCGTAGATAATTGATTTTAGTTAGAGGCATATTTTGATTATAACTATATTTTTAATTGCGATTGTTTTTTGCATTGTACACGCAGTTTATTATTATTTTTTTATTTTTTACCTTTCTTATTTTAGTGTTAATTATATTATTTTTTTTTCATATTATTTGGATATTAAAATAAACAAACAAGAGTCGCACAATAAAGAAATGAGATAAATATGTATTTTCCATTATAATAACAGACCTAATTTTTCTAATTTCAAAAATATATAGTTTGCTGATATTTGGTTTAGCCATTTTTGAGATATTAAAGTTTCAAAAATATTAAATCAAATCGAAATTGTTGAGATGTAGATTGTCTTTAAAAACAAAAAATTCGTTTTGTTAAACTCCGAATATTTTGTTTTTCAAAGTAATCTAAATCTGGATAATTTCGATTTATTTATTATACACTGAAAGAAAAATTTCGATAATAATAAATAAATATTTGTTTGGGTAGTATTTGTTAATGAATATGCTGCCAAATTAATAGCAACTAGACCTTGTTTTTTATAAAAATATGATTCCATTTTAAATGTTACATGTTAATGCTTTTTTTATTTGGGCACTATTTGGTTGCATTTAACAATATACAGTAATGTAAAACATATGTATTATTAAAAACATTAATTTTGTAATAGTACATAATTTTCTGTTTTTATATAATATAATTGGTTCATAGTTAATATACGAATTTACATTAAATAATACACATACATAGTTATAATAAGCATTTTTGATATTAACCTCCAGATGAATTTGGTTAGTATTAGTAACATTGAATGATAATAAAAATAACTACAGTAACAGTTAACAAAGGAAAATATTAGGAATGGTAGCATCTGGCTGTGCGTTTATTGGCACGAATCGGCGTGATCATTTTCATTTAGCGTAGTAGCAGAGACGAGGGTAGTAGTAGCAGACCATCGGGCTATCGCTATTCGCCATCTTGTCCTTGTATCTTGAGCTCTGTTCCTGCTCAGCTATGTCAGTAGTGTCTCTTTTTTTGTATATATTATCACATACCACAGTGGTATGTGTATACTATCTATGAGTGTCTCCGCGAACTCCGGGTGCTGTTAATTAGTACAAGTTTTTCCATCCCGGCATATAATTTATGAAGGAAATTCATTGGAGGCACTAATTATGTAGCGATAGTGCAGTGCATTGGTGTTACTGTATTTCTGCGGCTTATTATATTAGCGGAGAGGTAATTGACGATTAACTTGAGACTTAACAAATTTGTGGTTATACGTGCTTAAGAACACAATGAGTGACCTGATTGAGCTGTTCATATGTTTTTTTCTTATTTCATGGGTACTATCTACTTATACCCTAGAAATTTGTAACATGGGCAAATGTAAAGTAAAAAATCATTGACGTTATGTAAAAATGATGTTTTTTGAGAATTTATTTTCTGTTTATCTATGTGAAATATGTTCATAATATTTTTTAAAATTAAAAAATGTATTCAATGTCTTTTTTTATTACCTACCTATTCCTATTCCGGTTAAGCGGATATCCCAAGAAATTTCTCTCCTCTTTGTAGATATATTATAGATATTTTTTTGCTATTACAGATATTAAATTATTAAATATTAATAAAGTTGTTCTGGACTAATAGATTCTCTGTTATATGTGTATATATACATACATATAATAAAGGATATATTAGTCCAAAACAACTTTATTTATATTTAATAATTATATATCTGTAATAGCAAAAAAATATCTATTAATCGTTACATAATAAAAAATTAACAATAACTAAAACTTATTGAGCAATATTACAATTTGTTTATAGTTACCAAAGTGAGTATTACATATAAAAATAATATATTATGAAGACATGTTTATTTTTAATAATAAATAAATATCTGTTATTTATTAAAAAAAAATTATTATATTTAATAAAATTATTATAACTGCCAAACAGCCTGCACTTACAACAAATACATCTAAGTTTTAGAGAAACAAACGCCTAATAACTAGTACTAATATTTGGTGTTAAAAAAACAATATTTGTTTCCAACCGCGGAAACAAATTTTGCATTAACTTTGAACAAATATTTAATAAGCCATATTTAAACTAGAAATTTGTTAATAGTTAAGTGTTCTAGTTTATAGTAAATAAACTGTGCTTTCGGTGTATTTTAAACTTGCTGTTACTGTTTGTTGTGCCTCTTTTTCGGAGGACAAATGGCTTTGCTACGAGGCAACATGCCAGCACACCCCTCTTATGGCACTTAGACAGAGGCAGAGCTACCCTTCTGCTTGTGTTACACGCTATTCCAGTTTGAGGGGCCTTGTATTCGGTGGGAACCTCCAGTATGACGGGCCTGTGCCCCGTGTGTTCCCGACTTTTGCACAAATATAATCTAATGAATTGCATGACTGAGTTCCTATGCAAGGAGGCTTCGCACACTGCAGGTATAATCACTTTTTGTCAGAGACTCCAAATCCCCGCAGGATATACCCCCGACCGCCCACAGACCACGCTACAGCGTACGGAAATAAACCCTGGAGTCCTTGTAGGAATCACCCTGCACTACGCGACCCACCCCTTATACCTTCCAGCCGGCACAACTCTCCAGACTCCCCCCGAAGGATTAGAGCACGTTTTCTAAGCAATAAACTTCCACTACCCGTGTCGAATTCTGTAATCTCTGCAAAATATAGTGAGCTTTTCATTAAAAAGCATGTTGGCCTTATTTCCGTTTTTGTTTTGTAACCTTGATTTCTTTATTATGATAAATCCAAACGATAAAACGGAGAAAATACTTAATCTTTGATGTAAACTGATTTTCTGCTACTCTTATAATAAACCCTGTAAGTGAGTGTCAAAATATAAATAACAAAGACCCTGTATGTAATTTTTTTTGCCGTAAACTGTCTGTTAGTCTGGGTGAGCTTGGGTTAGTTCGAGTTCCTAATCTTATGGATCATCTTAAGACCTGATTGATATAGGACTTTGCCTAAAACTGCCATTCGTTAACCAACGAAAACTAGCAACTACAAATCAATGCCAACAATATTATTTAACGAGCGTATAATGTAAGCCATATAACAGATAAATTAAAATGACACCGCCTATAACGTTTTACAGCCTAATTTTTTTCTTCCAATTTGATACCCGACAAGAAATATTTTTAACCATTATTCATAGTTGTCGATTTTTCCATCACATATGTATAATATACTGGGCCTGTTTTATAGCACGGAACAAGCATTGTTTATTAAAGGCGGCCATAAAATATAAATGATTTCGATCTTGTCTTCAAGACATTTTATGTACTGGGCGTTGGATTATTCCATTGGACTGTTTTTATAATCACCCACAAATGTGGTAAACAAATTTTTATATATTACACTAATTAACAGTTTTCTCAGTGTATATTAGGGCCGAAAAAAAAAAGAAATATAATCTCTTTATTGATGTAAAATATTTTAAAAAATACTTAAAAAGTTGGTAACAGACACAGTGGGATGTCGTCGTATACTAAATTACAAGATGCTTCTAAGTTATAACAACAACAATATTTTTGTAGAAATACAATTAACTGAAGTCGGTACCAGAAGGGGTGCCCCCTAACGGGCCTTGTACTTAGGCCATCAATTGGGTCTGTTGTGCCCTTAACTGAAGTCAAAACATGGCTTTTGTCAGCTGTTTATATATTGTATGTATTATACGTTAAAGTGTTTCTCAGTGTAGGTTAAAATGCACACGAAGAAAAATCGCTCCGATAGTGCATGAATACTGCCGAACAAAAATTAAAGAAGTTCGCTACAGATAATACTTAATACATCCATCCTACAGTGAGACATCATTTATTCATAAATACAGAGCTTTTCAGAAATATGCCACTAGAATTCAAAGCTGGCAATATGAAAAAATGAGGGCGATATCAATGTCAATTTGAAATGAGACTAATAAGAGGAGTATATTTTAAGAAACCCCATAGTCCGCTGAGCAGTCGTTTTATATCATATATCAAATTTTAGTTTAAAATAAAAGAAGTATCTTGCATAAATTAAGAAAATGATTTATTATAGTTAGAGGCGTAATTTGGTTATAACTATTTTGAATTACTTTTGTTTTGTACTTTTTACTTCATTAATTTAAGCAAAATAATCACTTTTTGTAGACGTTTCAATTTTCTTGTTTTAGTGTAGGTAAATGAACTTAAGAAAGAAATAAAACAACAGCTTAACGTAGACCTTTTAAAAAATAAAGTGAAATGGCAAAATTTATTTTGTATTATATCTGCAAATGAAGTCAATGCAAACCTTGAATAAGAAAAAAACTTAATTGTATTTAAATATCCTATTTTTAATCCTTTTTATTATATTTTAACACCCACCTACACTCTAAAAATTGTTTTGTAAAATTACAAACAAAATCGTTGGATAGTTAATGCCACCGATTTGGTTAATAATATTACATATTAACTTTGTAATTTAACTTAGCTATCTTGTAATCTTGTAAATTCACAAAGGCCATATTTTTGTAATTTCACATTTATTTGTGCATATAACATGATACTTTATAAAATTATCTTGCGTTTTTACACAATTTAAAAAAAAAATCACATTGGTATGTTGCATGTATTTTTGTAGATTTAAATTGTAGATATGTAATTTCACAACATTTATTTGTTATATTACTATAATATATGACAACAAATCTTTGTAATTTTACAGTTATTTTGCAAAAAGCTAGAATATTTGTAATTTTGATTGTAACATGTTCAAGTATTTTCGCAATATTTAGTAAATCCACAAAAGCATTGTGTTTTTATTAAATTTAACTGAGGTTGTACAATATAGTATCAGAAAAACGCTGCAGTACTTCTAGTATTTTTTGTAAAAAAAACAAACATTTTGAAAAATGACGATTATCTCGTAATTTTGCAATTATTTTGCGAAAAGCAAAAACATTTGAATTTTTTTTTGTAAAATGATCAAGTATTTTCGCAATAATTAGTAAATCTAGAAAAGCATTGGGCTTGTATTAACCTTCACTGAAGTTTTAAAATATAACATCAGAAAATCGCTGCAGTAATGCTAGTATTTTTTTGCAAATATATCAACGTTTTGTTAAAAAACAAACGTTTTGTAAAATGACAGTTATGTTGTAATTTTTAGTTCTAGAAATACAACACCGCTTTTTAATTGTACAACTATTTTGTGAAAAGCTAAAACATTTACATTTTTTTTGTAAAATGTTCAAGCAGTCTCGTAAAATTGAGGAAATCCAGTATGGTGTTTTTATTAAACTTCACTGAGGTTTTACAATATATGGTCAGAAAATCCCTGCAATAATGCTAGTTTTTTTTTCAGTGTACCGGAACTTATAGTAATTTTCCTTATACCAAACTTGAAGAATTTTTTTTCGAACATGTTCTATTTTCATGCAACTAATCGCGGCGATTTAGTAACTTTCTTTAGTGATTTTCTTTCGGCAACTTACATTTTTGTATTGGCTACACTTTTTGAACTGTCAAATATTTCGCTGCTTCTACTATTAAGCCCAAGATAGCTACTTAAAGTAAAAGAAGGATACAGTGTGAACCGGTGCATTCCCCGTAGAATTAAAGAAAGCACCAGAGTTATGAAAATTATCTTACTAGTCCTAGTAACTTTACATATCATGTTTGCACAGTTGGCAGTAGTCTGATTTTTTACTAGAAAAATTGCATCCTTGTGTGAACGCATGTGCGACAAATCGCGGCATCAAAAAATTGCTGCAACTTTGTCGCCGCAACTAGTTGCCTCGTCGGAACCGGACTTAAGATATTTAAGTTTAAAATATAACCAAATCAATGGAAATTGAGCTTCAGATTTCCTTACATAACAAGTGTTAAGGTTAGTTTGGGTTTTTGACAGCATAGAACCCCAAGTTGAGACTTCCAGTAGCAAGGAACCACAAACTGAATCTTCCACTAGGAAAAAGCCTCAAATTCAACTTGCCACTAGAAAAGAGGCTCAAGGTGGGTGTTTCAATTTTACAGAAAATATTTCATTCTAAAAGCTTCTATCGATACCTCAGTTATTAATATGGACAGAGAACAAGAAGGGAAAAGCAACGTGTCAAGATAATTATATAAACACCAATGAAACAAGAATTAGAAGAGAAAGAAAATAAGAAACGCAGAAAGAAGAACATAAGATAAAAACAGACTGTTCCCAAAGAAAAAGATAAAGTAACAAGGCGGTTTTGCAAAATAAAAAAAAAACAGAAAAGCTTTTGGTGGAAGTTCAACAAGGTGGGCAAGAGTGTAGGAGATAGGACACAGCCACATGCTGCACATGCGATGATTGTCAACCTCTAATTTAACCAAATTAGTTTCATGTTAAGATATTTGTGAAGTGAAACTTCTTTAGCGAGGATAAGTCCAAAAAAATGATAATCAAATGACACGGAAATCAAAGTGAAACACTTTAATGGAGCATGTTCCATTATAGCTAGAGGGCTGAAATTTTCAGGACATGTAGCCGGGGTAAAATGAGAATCCTGGACGAAAACTTGACCCCTTCCCCCCCCCCTGCTCCTCCAAAATAATTAATTTCGGGAGAACGGGAAGAGCTACAAGGTCCAAATTTTATGGCAGGTGCGCCTCATGGGGGCTACCTTTGACCATATGGGGGACCGGGGCTGTAAGCTAAGTATTTTTAGAAATTGTCGATATCTCTGCAACGAAGCCTCGGATCGAAAATCTGACAACCCGTGCTACGGCGTAGGGGGAGGGTGATTACCTCTACCCCCTACCCCCCATATACACAAAAAAAAATCGAAAAAATTGGAAAAGATTGAAAAAACGTAAATAAAAATAATAAAGGTGTTATAAAACGAAAAAAGAAAAGTATTAATAAAAAAGAAATTAGAGAAACGTGATTTTCGACGAAACAAGGTGAAGGAGTTGATTTATGAGGTCGGGGATGGCAAAAATGGAAAAAAAAATGCTTTATGAAAAAAATGTTGAAAAAAAGCAAAAAATAAAATAAAAAATTGTCGAAACCGAGGACAAAAATAGAAGAAAAACTCTTAAAGAGAAATAAAAACTCACCTAATATCTCTTTCAGAAGTTGCACTTCAGTTGTGTGCTCATATTTAATATAATCTGTCTGTTTCCATAGACCTATTTTTAACTACTAATTTGTTGTTGTACTTTGTACAGTAACGGCACCTTTATTTTGTTCAAAATGTATGTTTATTTGTTTCGTTTTTGTTGCTTGATAACGATATTAAGTAGACCACGTTTCCGATATGTTCCATTTATTTAACTAATATGTATAAGTTGCAGTTTAAGAGTCACTTAGTAACTATAATAAATTGATTCGTACTAATAAAGATTATTTTCATAAATACGAAATGTTTTATTGTTATTCACTTTTTTTTGATTGATTGGCATTGCTAATTCATACGACGGGCATTGTTCATAAACAACAAACGGTCAAAACAATTCTTTTAATTTTAGCTTATGAAGGTGTCTTTTACAATATTTTTTAAATTTTAATGTTTTTTTGTAGAACGTTAATATCTAGATAACCGATTTTTAATAGGAAGTTGAGGTGTCTTCTTTGTTCAATACGTATTTTTTCCTTAGCCGACCAGCATCATTTGCCCACTTTACTCTACTGAACATATAAATATTTTTTAGAAACACAATTAGCTGAAGACATAAAACTTGTAAACTATTAATAAGCCATTACAAATTGATGTTTTTCCCAGTGTAGGTTAAAATTCACACGAAGAAAATCTTTACGATAGTGCTTAAAACAATTAAAGAAGTTCACTGCAGATGATCGGTAATACATCCATCCTATACTAAGCCTTCATATTCATAGTATATACAGGGCGTTTCAAAAATATGCCGCCTAAATTCAAGATTAAAAACATGGAAAAACGAAGACGATACCAAAATAAATTTGAAAGGAGACGAACAAAGTGTATTCAGAAATATTAGAAACCGACAAAAAAATGTTGGGTAGTTATACATTTACGGGACGGAATGATGACAATTGTCCGCACAGGCCCGCATTACTTTAAATTCAGGTAAAATTTTAGATATTACATTTTGAAATGAACCTAAAAATAGTCAGTTTAAATTGTGTCTTTAGTCATAGTATTTTATAGGTGGTAATTTCGTATTTCATTTGATACCGTATATAATAAAAATTATTTAGAAATAAGGCGTCTTTGGAGTTCTAGTGAAATTTGTGAAAGTGAAACAAATAGAAAAGTGCATTTATTAACAGATGCTAAAGAAATTATTAAGAGCGTGCGTCTAACCTTAATGGAGCGTGACAATTTATGCCTTAAAAAGTTGTAAAGGATAAGGATTGAGCAGTCGTTCAAAACAGCTTATGGATTTTGTAATTATTTTATTTTAGGAGAGTAATTAGTTTATAACATAACCCTAATATATTTAAAAACCTTTATTTTGTACTTTTTAGAGCAGTTTTTTGAACTCGATGTATTTATTTTTTAATTTTTAATAAGTATAAACAAATCGATTTAGGAAAGAAATAATGATTTAATTCAAATAAATTCTGACAACACTGCCCGAGCTCTTGTTAAGCTCATGCTTCTGCACCTCCCACATTCACAAGATAGTGACAGTGGCAATTCGTTTGGCATCGCCCTCGTTTTCGATCTCATGACAATCCGCGTTCAAAGCGGTCGTGTTTATGATTTTCATTTTTGTCTTGAACAGACTCTGTATAATATAAAATTTGAATCTTTCATAATTGACATCGCTGACCCATCTCGCACACAAACCCAAGAGAAAAAAAACAATCGCCTATTAATCTAAGTTCGTCAGAACGAATCCATGGCCAACCGTGACGCGGTCCGACAATTCAGACAAATCGCGGCGAGCCTAGATTATTAATCGCGCGGCAAGTAATTCATTTGTTTTATTGCTGCACGTGAATCGTTCTTTTGTTTCTTTTTAATTAAATAAATAACCTGCAGGCCGCGCTTGCTACGTTCCGCAGAGCGCACGATTTTGTTTTTTAGAACAATGGCCGACTGTTGTAATAAACGTTATAAGTTGGCCGTGCTTCTCTTATACTCGGCTTGGCAACTGTTTTCGGTTTAGAATCTAGAATGCGATTTTGCTTGTTGTTGATATGTCGCAATGTTCAGCTTTCGTAGATTTAATTGAGGTTGGTGACTTGAAATCCACAAAACGGGTCCTTCGATCTATTACTTCTTTAAATAAATTATAAAACAAGTTGTTTGTTATTAAAATTTCGTTTATTCTCTTAATTTTCAGAAATTTTTAGTTATATTTTCCAGCTTAATTTTTTTTCACAGTGTAGATTAAATTTTATACGAAAATGGTCTCCTTATGCTTGTGCAATTAAATTCGAGATACATCCATATTTAGCAATACATTTCAAATGCTGCCAATACATGGTAAACGAAGGTGCCCTCTATAGGCCATATATTATCTGAATGCGAAATTTTGGATTTTTTTTATATACAATCAAACATCGAATTCTACGCTAAAACAAGACTAACCGTACAGCTGAAAATATATTCGTTTCAGAATATCCGAGTAAACCGATATGGTGCCTGGAGTTTAAAATAATACTGATCGATATCAAATTTCGGTAAGGTTATTGCTCATTGTCTAAGGAAGATTGGCAGCTGTCAGTTCGCCCAGCTATTTAAATACGCACCAGATGAGTTCAGCGGTTTAAAAAGGTTTCATTTAATTTGTACCAATATAAGAGTCAATACGATCAGCGAAGCCATTCTTCCGGTTTTAAGAAAAACAAATTGCAAATCAAAACGAGAGGAAGAAAATAAAGATGATTGGAAAATAAACTGCTAAGACACCTCTTCTGAAGATGCTGTTTTCGCTTGCTTGGTTCTCAGGGTACGTGCATGACTGTATATGTGAATAAGTAATAATACACAGGATGTTGAATGAACCCCTTACATTTAGTAAAAACTTGTTACCTTGGAGAATTTTCAAAACAAATTTCAATTTTTTTTCGTATTCATTAACTGATTTGTGGTAAAGCACAATATATAGGATTTTTTCGAAAACATTCACATTTTTATATATAAGTGAAGACCCAACGTGACATTTTGTATGCGAGACCAACGTTTGTCACAAAATTTACTAAAACAAAGACCTTTAAAATGATAAACCTTATTGCAGCTTTACCATTACGGCCATTAGGCTCATTAGGCCCGGACCTAGGACCCAAAAAACCCTGCATATTTTATTTTTAAATAATCAAAATTCTGAAACAAAGCTAATCTTTATATTTTGGGTTAGTTTGGATTGATCGTGGTTAGTTTGGTTTGGTATTTTTTTAGACGTTTGGAATGAAAATTAAACCTAATTTAAACCTGAAATAGCTCGAAATCGGAACCAAAAATACCAAGGGAAAGCGTCAATAATAATTACTTTTCAGAAGTCACATTGAGGCCAGAAAAATTGTTAGAGCCTAGAGCCCATCTGAAATGAAAGCAAGCTTTGCATACATACAGAATGTGTCATGAAAACGGGCCTAAATCTATATTCCTTTGCCTATATAGGATATTGTTTGAGCCAAACATGCCTTAATGGAGCTCGAAATGACCAATAAGTTTAAATTCAACTAGCTCACCCCATAATAGGGCTTAATTTTTGCTAAAGTGTCATCTTATACGATTTTTAGCCTAAATTCTCGTCATTTCCATACAAATAATTTTTTTTTTGAGGAAAAATTGAAACCCTAATTGTTTTTACCTGTAAGTCCATTTTTCCATAATTTTCGAAACAGAGAAGCATTTAGACAATTTTTTTCCTAGAAATTCCCTTTTGAACTGTGGTCTCGGTATTTTCGATGCTCGCGATTTTTTCGGCGCCAAGTGATCCCTTTTTTAAAAACATACACGTCCAAAAATGCTATCAATTTTCCGATTCTCGTCAAAACACTAAATGTTCACAAAGTTTTATCAATATATTAATATTTATTTGCATCAAAGCAAAATTTTGAAAATTCGCACATTTTTTGATATTTGTAACTCGAAGAAGAAAAAAATCGGATTGCCAAAAACAATTGACAATCGGGTGCCCCCAAGTGTTTCCTAGAAACGTGCCAAGTTTGCAAACTCCACTTTTAGCTGTTTTCTATCTAAATGTTAAATATCTAAAAATTACCCAAATGAGCATTAACGTTAATCTGAGAAGGTTCGGTCTTATTCACTGACCAAGGAAAATGTGCTGAACGCGCTTAAAGAAGTTTTCACTTCAAAAATCACTAAAAGAGGATATTTTTATAAAAATTTCCATTAAATCACTAGATTGAAAAAATCACTACATCTAGTGAAATTGTACTAGAACTGATAACATTAAATTAAATTGCAACTGTCCTACACTATACTCGTAGAGAGGGTATCGATACTTGGGCATCGCAAGTATCAAAATGTAAGTATCGATACAAACTAAGTCTCGATACTTCAAAATATCAGTCGTTGATATTTCCAGAATTAAAAGACATTTATAAAATAAACATCTGAAAAGGGTTTAGCAAAATGCGCATGTGCAGTGAGAAAGCTATGTTTATACACTAACTGCAACAGAAAGCCTGCAAAACACATTCCCGTCACAGATACCTCTTGACAAGTCCTGGGCTTGCGCGCGCATCACAAAGACATGCCTTGTTTAATGTTTATATTTGTAACGTTTGCATAGAATGTCTAATATTACACTTCAAGCATAGCCCTCCGCTCGCTTCGAAGGCGCAACCAACAAAAACTAACCAAAACTCACCCGAGGCATGCCCAAAATCAAGAAAAAAATGCAACTTTAAAAGAAAAACATGTCTTGCCACTGGAATCGAACCCGGTAGAGCCGCGCCGTATCACAAACGTAGCATCTAACCCACTGAGCCAAGAGGCTCGCTGAAAGCAATTCCCTGAACCATAAAGACATCTATTTGTCAGAAATGTGTTTGTGATGCGCGCGCAAGGCCAGAACTCGTCAGGCGTGAGAATGCTTTTTGCAAGCTGTATTTATCCACTAATTGTTTATACAGGCGAATTGGCTAAGAAATTGTAAAAGTTAACCTTCATTTTATCTTCGGCTCTAAATATTTAAATTCAAATTCTTATTTGATTTTATTACCAGGAGAGTGGAACTTGATTTAGTTTTTTGGCCTGGTTAAAGAATATTTTATTTATATTTGATATTTTTAGTGAGTACCAACTTACCTATCTTTAAGGTTAAAATTGCTTATTCGGGTCAATCAACTCAAGTATAACCACATACTCATGGCCTTGGAAGCTTAAATATTTTTAAAAATTAATAAAATTAAAACTCTTTCGTATAAATGTAAGAAAAAAGGCCTAACCCTAGTTTAAATTAGGGAATGGGATTGTATTCGAATAATTAAAATATTCGAATATACGGCTATTCTAAATTCATTGTTAGTAGAAAAATCGACAATTCGAATATTCGACTATTTGAATATTCGACCATTCAAATGTTTGAATATTTGAATATACGAATATTCGACTATTCTTGTTTTCTGTGAAACTGTTCATCATACAAAAAATGATATAACGTTTTCTGTTCGTAACTTAAATATGCCCCTCTTTAAATTCGCTGTTTAAAAAAACACATTTTTTAAATTATTTTGATTATGAAAGACATGTTTTCGTAGTGTTTGAGCACATTGTATAAAAAATCATATGTACAGTTCACAGGCGGTAGAAGTGAAACCTTTATAAAACTAAACCAAGCGGTCACCCATCCAAGTACTAACCATGCCCGACGTTGCTGAACTTCAGTGATCGGACGAGAACTACTTTTTACTCGTAAGTAACAAACATGTAACAACTGTATAACTGTATTCTATCTCATTCTCTCGCATGCTACAACCTATACCTCTTTTTACTGTCATCGAGTCTCTAATAACACCCCTGTTGAAGAAGTTTTAACTTCAAAAATACAAAATTTGCTTCATAGACCGTATTTTACTATTTTTGAGGAAAGCATAAACTTTTATCAAGAATGACTTTTTGTCAAAAAACGACATCTTTAGTCGATTTGTCCTCTAACTCTTGGCCTCTCTATCCGTGGATATATTGTATAATAGTATATGTATGTAGATGTACATAATAACATGTACAGGGTGTCCCAATTCGAGCCTCATCATTGTGATCTCGGAAACTAGAAGAGATACGAGGTCAGTAAAATGGAGACAAAGTTGCGTAATTTGATGCTGATCAAAATACTACCTAACAAGTTTAAAAGTTCCGAATACTTCCGAAGATTTTTGGAAAAAACAAATATTGGAGATTTCGTTTTTAAATTTTTATGACTCTATTTGAATAATATAACAAAATAAACTTCACATTCTCATTGTTACTTTTTCTGCTCTACAAGATGGTGCTATCAGATTTTCAAACCGACGTTTCGTCTTTGAGCTGCCATCATCAACTTTTTTTTTTAAATACGGCCCTGCATTTTTTATTACGGATTTTAAGAGCTTCTAAGGTCCCAAAACCAATGATGTATCGCACGAAAAATTCAATATAATGGCATTTTCCATGAGAACTCATGTTAGAGACACAGAAAACAGATTTTTGGTAAGATCTTACCAGGAAACCATTAAAATGATTTTTTTGAAAAAGTGTGATACATCATTCGTTCTGGCACATCAGAAGCTCTCAAAAACTGATATAAAAAAATACACGGCTTTATTTTTAAAAATAAATGTAATGATGGTTGCTTAAGGACTAACCGTCGGATTGAAGATCTGACAACACCATCTTGTAGATCAGAAAAAAATATCATTGAAAATATGAAATTTATTATTTGTTCCAAATCTAGTCTCACGCAACTATTTAGTTGTGTAAATTACTAAAAATATAGCCTAGAGCCTAGGGTTTGAGGGTTGACACTTTAATTATATTATTTATTAACCACTTCTTATGTTAGTTTTTAGGCTTTCTTTATTCAATTTTTAATCTTATTAAAAATCTATTTTATGTCTCCTAACGCATGAGTTCTTATGGAAAATACCATTAATATCATATACATAAGTTGTTTTTAGGACATTAGAAGCACTTAAAATCCGAAGTAAAAAAATCCAGGGTCGTATTTAAAAAAAGCAGCATCTAGCAAGGCCAGAAATCTTGTCTTGACAAGCAATTTCTTGTCTTGTCTTGAAATATTTTCAAGAAATAAAAAAAAATCTTGCCTTGATCATTTCTTGAGAGTTGGTGTCTTATCTTGACTCAAGAAATCTTGAAAATTCTTGACATCTTGACAAAAGGGGAACCCCCGTTTAACAGTCGTTTCTTGATACATTGACAAAAAGGAAAATCCCATTTAAAGGTCGGGATGAGATTGGTTGATGTGATGTTTATGCTTTATGCGTAGAATCGAGGGGCACGCGGTCAGGATAGTATTGTTTTATAGTTCATTGCTTCATATGTGTTGACCAATTAATTTTTTTCTTAATTTAAAAAAAAATTACGTAAATTCAAAATTTCTGTACGCCACTGAAGTAGATCCGCTGAGCAAAGTTCTTTTTGATTCTAATATCCTAAGCCATAACATATCCAAAAATAATAAAAAAATCCTTTGCAAATAAAAAGTCATTAAGCATTAAAAAATTAAATTAATTTAGCCCACAATATATAGTTTTACCAAACTTAAAGTACAATTTTAATTTTCTTTGTATTCACCTGATAATTTAATGATAAAAAAACTTTGAAAATATAAAAGTTATTTTTTACATAATAATTTTTTCATCCTTCCATTAAAAATGTTTCAGTGCTTTGTTTTTTTTTTTCAATAAACTAGCAAACAAATGAGTTTTTTTTTTGTTTTATATTTTCAAGAAATTTTAAGATTTTCTTGGTCTCTTTCCAAGAAATCTTGGACTTAAGAAGTAATTGCTTGTCTTGCCTTGAAAAACAAGGATCATTTCTTGTCTTGCCTTAAAAAACAAGGATCATTTCTTGTCTTGAAATCAAGACAAGATCAAGAAGTTGTCAAGAAAATGACGACCCCTAAACGTCGGTTTGAAAATCTGATAACACCATCTTATAGAACAGAAAAAATAGCAATGAGAACGTGAAATTTACTTTGTTATATCTATTCAAATAGAGTCATAAAAATAAAAATGAAGTCACTACAATTCGGTGTTTTCCAAAAATCTTCGGAAGTATTCATAAAAGGTGCCATTTTGATCAGCATCAAATTGCACAACTTTGCCTCCTTTTAACGGATTTCGTATCTCTTCTAGTTTCCAAGATCACAGTGATGAAGCGTCTATTTGTGTCTTCTGTGAGAGTGTTTATCATACGAAAAAGGATTTAAGGTTATTTTGTTGGAACTTTTCGAATATTCGGCTATTCTAAATCAAAAATTGTTTTTAGTTAAAAAATTCGATAATTCGAATATTAGACTATTCGAACAAAACATCAAACGACTATAAGAATACTTATATTTTAAGAATTTCGAGTCTTACTTAGCTTAAATGCCAGGACAACCCACTTAAACAATCTAGATCTTAATACCTAGATTAAAATGTGATAACAACACGAAACTAAACATTTTGGAAAAAGTTGCATAAGTGTCAAAACTATGAACAATAAATTTTCTAGTTGCACACAATTATTTACAAATTTTGTGAAAACTTAAATTCTTGCTCAAAAAATCGACAAATATCTTGGCCAAGTAAATCTAGCTCATATCTAGTCTAAGTATCGATAATTTCTCAGTCATCTGATATTCGATACTTGTAACGTATTGTAAGGTTGGTATGGGTACAAAAATACTTATCCCTACCTACTCCGACTGCGGGGAATCCCGAACGGTAGTCCTGTCTGCAGGTAAATCTGTCAGGGTACGCGTGGTTTAAAATGAAATATTACAATGTCTCTTATTATTTCAGACTTACGTACGTGATGCAAAACGTTCGTCCCAAGCCTAAGGTAAGAAAAACGAATATAGATATAGATAAATTAAATTTTCTTCGCCACGACTGTTTCATTGAAGTTTTTTACGATGGATTTTAATGAATATGCCAAATCCCATTTTTGCCATGTTTACGGCAGTAAATAAACACGCTATCACAACGTTCATTTTTGGAACTTATTTATACGAGCCACCAAATCACTACTTTGTTATGAACAACCCATCCCATCGTCATTGTATAGGTAAGAGATCTTATCATGTTCCAATTAATACCATAACAATAACCAAAACTTGTATTACGACCTATCAAACGCAGCGTCGAGCAGGGATAAGCAGGGGTTGAATCCTTATACAGGGGGTTTCTAGGACAACGCAGCCGCCTCTCCCACCCCTCCCATCGTAATGATGAGTATCCTTACACAATCGCGACATTCACGGCCGCCATTTTGGCTGCTGACGGAGACATGTGACGATCGATGCGAACAAACGAGGATTAAGGGAGAGACGCACAGTGTCGGGGGGTAGAAACGGGCTTAGAAGACGTAATTTCGGTTTCTATATATTCTTCAATATTCTTCAGCGTTTAACTAAGATCTAGAATACGAGGGCTTTTAGATAACTCGAGCCCAGTCGTAGTTGAGAAAGTCTGGACAAAACTAACACTAACGCAAAGTCAAGGAGACATGAAAAATATGGGACCAAGACTCTGATTGCTTAGGGCATTGGTTCAATTGGTTTATGCATATTCGCAAGAGACATACCAAAATCTATGCTATATAAGAGTGAAGAACCAGTAGTAGTTCGGTAAGGTTAGTCTTATGTACCGCAAAAGAAGCTCTTCCACAAGGCATATTTGATAAATAGGCGAAAAGGCAAGATTGTTGTAGTATAGCATAAACAACATAATAGTTATTTTGTAATTTATATATCTAGGAGGCGTTTAGCGCCCGCGGCTGAGGGCGCTAAACGCTGTTTACGACCTAGATGTATAGGGTGATTTACGTCCCACCACGTTTTTGGCCAAAGAGATTAAAAATTAATAAAAAATATATATACCTTTGGTCTAAAACCTGTGCTAAAGCTATAACTAATAGACCAAGACAATCCGGTAATCAGGCTAGTTCTGTCATTCTGAACCAAGACGCGCTATATACGCGACCAAATATACGGTAATTGTTATTAGAGCAGAATTTTTCAAACTGTTTTTTCTCTTCGAGTTTAGCAATGGAAATCGATGATATGGATATCCCCAGAGAACATTAGAAGCTGCTGAGGAGGTGAAGACCGACCTTTTGCTCGCCAAGTCCACAAAACTTATAAAGACTTGGTGTGCTGGGAAAAAATACGGCTGAAAGTATAGGCAAGCCCTCTTCCTTTGGAGGTACTACAGTATCCTGTTAACCACATCGACACTAGTAAGTACCTAAAACTTGTAGCTTATTTAAAGCGCAAGAACGGCGAATATAAACCAAAAAAAGTTTTCTTGATTTTTGGAATATGTGGTGCCACCAGACGTGAGGAACTTTGTAAACTCGAGAGGCTGATGACATTCAGGACCTGCAAGATTTCATACAAGCATCAAAAACCGAGGTAGATGGTATGTTCATGGTATAGTAGATGGAAAAGAATCTTTGCCCAGTTTTATTGGACTTTATAGGCAATATTTGGCTCTAAGACCAAGCCACACCAAACATAAACAATTTTTTGTGTTTTAAAATGCCCACATTATTTAATTAATTAATTATTTTGATTCATGTTTGACAGTCGATATACATAAATACTATAATATTTGCGAAATGTTAAATTTAATTACGCCCTTTATACGAGAAATGCCATTTACATGTGTAAACGGAATTTCACAAATTTATCTTGATCATCCTCCTTGCCGAATAATTACTTAACCATGAATAATGATCTATTCGACGAGACGCCCCTGCTAAGATAAATTCGTACGCATAGCAGAGTCGCCTCCGTTTCTAGGGAATGCTACTATAATATAATACCAATTCATTTGTCTTCATCCAGTTGTTATCGCCGATGCTAATTTGCTTGCGTTCATCGCTTGCTGGACTCGAATTAGGCATCCGAGAGGGAAAACAACAGACGGTTTGGTAGATCGTGATTGTTTTTCTTTCCTCAGTCGTTTTCCGTTCGGGTCGCTTTTGTTTGGTTTCGGTAGGATCGATAGACGTTCATTTCGAGTTTTTGTCTCGTTTGAAGTAACTATATGGCTTTTGGGGGTTAAATGATGAGAAAGAAATAATTATTATATTTGGTTAATATTTGCTTATTATGCTAATAAAATATTTGCTTATTAATACTAATAAAATAATGCAGTAAAATATTGATAAAATATTTGAGGCATTGATGTTTGATAATTTAATGATGCATCTTCATTTTCTGCTAATATTTTACAGAATGAGTTATTCGATTGTTGAAAAGTTGAAAATCGTCGAGCTTTATGTCAAGAATGATAATAACACTACCAGAATACTAAAACAGTATAGGAAAAATGTTCAGAATGGCCGGAGAGTACCATATCTGGTACCTTATTAATACGAGGAAGTTATTGCAAGAAAAAGGACAAAGTAAAGGAACGAATATATTGCTTCATTTCCAAGAAAATCTATCAGACTCTATGTCAGAGATATACGGTATGGACCACGAAACAAGAGAGTTAGTTATAGAACAGTTCAGAGAACTTTAAATCAATACGAATACGACGATTTTAAAATTACACCAGTTCTGCAATTTTATTAAAGGACAAACATAAAAGACAAAGACATGAATTTGTTCAAATTATCAGAGGAAGTTTTAATCCAGATTTTGTGGGCCGATAAAGCGATATTTACGGTTGCCAGTATTTATTATAATAGGAAAAATTGTCATATTTGGTCCGATGAAAATCCACAAACTGTTGAACCAATTGCTTTTCAAGGACGTTCCTTAATAAGGCATAAGGTCTTAGTCCGGTTTTTATCCGTGACACTTTCAGTGAGTTAAGATATCTGAAACTTTTGGAAAATGAAATTGACACTTTGTCGATGACCTATTACTTTAAACTCGGTAAAATATAATTTGGCAACAACGCCGAACACCTCCCCATAATATTCTGACAGTAAAAGACTTTCTTCATAATAATCATCAAGTGTGGATTGGTAGATATGGAACATTAAAATGGCCCGCAAACTGCCCAGATCTAACGTACATAGAACCTACTTTCTCTTCGAGCTATTTGAAAAATACAGTCCACATCGAGCGAGGTAAAAATGTTAAAGAAATTAAGAGAAAATTTACTATGAAATAATAAAAAAATATAAAATGAAAATAATATCTATTAATATTTACTATAAATTAAAACTAGATACACCCTCTATGATCCATTAAAAACTGAAGCCACTACTAAGAGTAGGCGATGACAAAAATGTGATTTTTCTCAAAAAATTTATTATTTTGTAAAAATTTGCAACCATTTATTCATTAGGTACCTAGTATGAAAAATTATATTTTTTTTATTAAAAAGGTCTTGCTTTAAAATTTGTTTGAAAATCAA
>MU189201.1:0-50074 GCA_016904865.1 Pissodes strobi | reverse complement strand
CCAAAAAACCGTAACTTTTCCTGTTTTCACACCCTGTATAACAATTAGAGCAAAAGAGCAAAGGAACAAAAATACGTGTTTTACCGAATACTTTCATTTGACATCAAAAAAAAGAAAAGTTGGTCCTTGTTTAATGCCAACAATGCCAAAAAACGGAAACTTGTCCTGTTTTCACACCCTGTAAATTAACCGATCGAAACCAATATCAATAGGCTTCGAGAGTTTGTGGACCTCTACATCTATGTCAAATGTCAAGTCGCTATCTTCAAAATTGCAACTTGTAAATGCCAAAAAAACGGTAACTTTTCCAGTTTCCACACCCTGTATATTAACCGATCGTAACCAAAATCAATAAGATTCGAGGGTTTGTGAACCTCTACCTTTATGCCAAAATTCAAGTCGCAATCTTCAAAATTGCTACCTATATATGCCCAAACACGGTAACTTTTCGTGTTTTCACACCCTGTATATTAACCGATCGGAACCAAACTCAATAGGCTTCGAGGATTTGTGGACCTCTACCTCTCTGCCAAATTTCAAGTCGCTATCTTCAAAATTGCGACCTGTAAATGCCAAAAAACTTTAACTTGTCCTGTTTTCACACCCTGTATAACAATTAGGGCAATAGAGAAAAGGAACAAAAATACGTGTCTTACCGAATACTTTCATTTGACATAAAAAAAAGAGTTTTATTCATATTTACACGGCCAAAAATGCCAAAAAACGCAAATTATCCTGTTTTCACACCCTGTATATTATCCGATCGTAACGAAAATCAATATGTTTCGAGGGTGTGTGGAGCTCTACCTCTATGCCAAATTTCAAGTCGCTATCTTCAAAATTGCGTCCTGTATATGTCAAAAAACGGTAACTTGTCCTGTTTTCACACCCTGTATAACAATTCGAGCAAAGAGCAAGTAATGAAAATACGTGTCTTGTCGAATACTTTCATTTGACATAAAAAAAAAGAAAAGTTGGTCCTTGTTTGCACGGTCAAAAATGCCAAAAAACGGTAACTTGTCCTGTTTTCACACCCTGTATATAAACCGATCATAACCAAAATCAATAGGTTCCGAGGGTTCGTGGACCTCTACCTCTATGCCAAATTTCAAGTCGCTATCTTCAAAATTGCGACCTGTAATCGATTTCATAGCATTCACACAAACAGGCCCAAAGTCCGTTATAAAGCCCTATAGAAAGCCCTATATTATAGATAAGGGCTTTCTAATAATGTGTTCAAGTGGAGAAAGTATGTGAGCATGAATCTTTTTTACAATTTCTGTTGTAATGCCATCAATGCCTGGACTACAGTTATTTTTTAGGGAATTAATATGTTTGATTAATTCGTTGTTAGTTACAGGTTTCAGATACATAGAATTATGGTTAATTGGCATGTTACTCAAAAAATCTATACCTTCATTTTCAGTCCAATATTAGTGAAGAAACCATTACAGAAATTGGCCATATCCCTATCATTGTCAAATTTTTGTCCATTTTCATCAGATATATTAATTGTTTTTTCAATTGACAGTGATCGGTCATGTCATGACGTATTACATAAGAATCATACTGAAATTTATTCTTTATTTTTGTCTTAGTAAATATATGGTCCAAACATGTAGATGTCGTGGGAGTTACACGAGTCGGTTTATTAATTAGGGGTGAATAACCATAGATCGCTAAAATAGAGAGGTAATTCGTGGTAACAATATCATTGCTCAATAAATCAATATTTATATCACCAGTTAGAACTTGTACATGTGTGTTATCTTCAGATGATTCTACGTAAAACTCCAAATCCTGGAGAAACGACTGAACATTAGTTGAGGGTGGTCTATACATGGCTATAACTGAATATGTTAGGTTACTTATTTCAAAATTTAGCTTTGTTACTGTAACACCACTCTTTTGCAGCCCATGACTTGAAATTTGTACAGGGTAGCCGACTAAGAATGCGAGGTACTGTATTTGGGAAACTATCCATCGTAGAGACTTGCGGCAAAAAATGCAATGACTAAAACGGTCAAGAGAAAAACCTGGAAAATATTTTCAAGTTTCTAAAATGACCACTAGGGGGCGTAACTGCAATCTTGAATCTAAAAAAGTGATGTTTCTGTGAATTCCGCTATATTAACCTAATAAAAAAATTCCACATATTTGAAGTTGAGGATAATGTAAAACTTTTTTGTTTAATGCTTTTTACTGCATCTCTAAAAATAAAGTGGTGGGGGTATTCAAAGTTTTTTTTTTTTAAATAACACCCTGTATCTGCGAAACGGCTAAGCGGATTTTAACAAACTTGGGTTAGTTCAAAGGAGCTATCTTGGGCTACATATGTTGTATTATTTAAAGTTTCGTTAGTTTCACATGTCGCCGCTAGAGGGCTATTTTCGACATTCCGACAGAAATGGTTAATTTTCTCAAAAAAATTAAATACATTGATACGATTTTTTTTCCATGTAAAAGTAGCTAAATAATGGCTAAACAAGCTCGCGAAAACCGCATCTCGATATCTTGTGCCTAACCCAAAATATAGGCAAAAAAATTTATTACTTACGAAAATCCCTTAATTTATTTTTTTTACTCTATTTATCTCGAATTTTCTCTTTTATAAAAGTTGTGGCCCTGAAAAGGACCGATTTAAAAAAGGAAGGTTCTTAGTGCCCCCGCAAATGCTCGAAATGCTGACCATCACGCTCTATGCATTGCTGAAGCCTCTCATGGGTAGATAATTAATAGAAGCAGGCCATGGAAAGAAAACAAATAAAAATATAAATAATTCTTCCTCAAATTTTCAATAGTTGTCAATAGTTTCGCTTTATTTTGAGCAATTTTTGTGTTTACAAAATGCGTTTCACGAATGATGAAGCTGTTGATATGCTTGCGGTTTATTTTGAATGTCTTCAAAATGCCGCAGTAGCTAAAAGAGTTTACGCGGTCCGTTATCCAAATCGACGTCCTTGCGACGTGAGAGTTTTTCCCCGATTAGTGGCGAGCTTACGAGCCAATGGTAGTTTTCGGCCTGCGTTTCAACGGCAAAAAATTGGAAGAACACAAGAAAATATCAACTACGTACTGGGGTATATTGAAGGAAATCCTCATGTTAGCACAAGAGCGTTATCGCTTGAGTTGAACATAGCACGGACAACGGTTCAAAATATCTTGAAGGACCATAGTTATGGCTATCACAATATAGGTATTTGTTGAAACGTTTTTTTTAATTACTTTTAGAATGCATCCATATCATGTAGTTCTACATCAGGCTTTGAATGAGGAAGATTTTGTTCGCAGGTTGGACTATTGCCATTGGATGTTAGGTATGATACGCGAAAATAGCGAATTTTTATTTCAAATTCTTTGGACCGATGAAGCCACTTTTAATAGTGATGGGAGAGTCAATCTGCACAATATGCACTATTGGTCTGCAGAAAATCCGCATTGGATGCGTGAAGTTCAGCACCAAGGACATTGGAGTTTAAATGTGTGGTGTGGCGTACTGGAAGGCAAAATTATGGGCCATATTTTTTCGAGCAACCCCTAAATGGCAATGTCTTTCTTGAATTTTTGGCCAATCACTGGAAACGAGGCAAAACTTGTTTTTGCAGTTGGATGGTTGCCCAGCACATTTTGCTATTAATGTGCGAGAGCATATCGATGCAGTATTTCAACAGCGGTGGATTGGAAGAGGTAGCCTGTTTCCATGGCCTCCGCGATCACCAGACTTAACTGGTCTGGATTTTTAATTATGAGGGCGGTTAAAGGAACAAGATATCGAGATGCGGTTTTCGCGAGCTTGTTTAGCCATTATTTAGCTACTTTTTCATGGGAAAAAAATCATATCAATGCATTTAATTTTTTTGAGAAAATTAACCATTTCTGTCGGAATGTCGAAAATAGTCCTCTAGCGGCGACATCTGAAACTAACGAAACTTTAAATAATACAACATTTGTAGCCCAAGAATAGCTCCTTTGAACTAACCCAAGTTTGTTAAAATCGGCTTAGCCGTTTCGCAGATACAGGGTGTTATTTAAAAAAAAACTTTGAATACTCCCCACCACTTTATTTTTAGAGATACAGCAAAAAGCATTATACAAAAAAGTTTTACATTATCTTCAACTTCAAATATGTGGAATTTTTTTATTAGGTTAATATAGCGGAATTCACAGAAACATCACTTTTTTAGATTCAAGATTGCAGTTACGCCCCCTAGTGGTCATTTTAGAAAGTTGAAAATATTTTCCAGGTTTTTCTCTTGACCGTTTTAGTAATTACATTTTTGGCCGCAAGTCTCTACGATGGATAGTTTCTCAGATACAGTACCTCGCATTCTTAGTACATTAAAATCTGATTTATAAAATACTAGAATTCCGTCATTCTGGTTAATGGACGCATTATTGTAATAATTACTGTAGTTTGGAATATTAGATTATTTACAAGACTCAATTTGCCAGCTTTCGCTCAATATAATAATATCACAGAAATCTGCCCTATAAGTACTCAGGAACACGAGGAGATCATCAAAATTTTTCCTTACACTTCTAATATTTACATGCAATAAATTTATATAACTTACAGTTTCTATTAACATTTCACCATCAATTACCATACACTTATCTTCAAAGTTCTTAATTCGTTCAAGAACTTCCACTTCTTGTTGGGTGGCTGCTCTATCCATAATCGATCCTTGTCTTCTTGATGGAGATGTGGTACTGAAGAGTGGGGCATTCTAAACTACTAGCTTTATGGTTTATGGCATATTTTGTTTTATGAGTTCTGTTTGAATTTATGCAGTTATGACATTTCTTGACATTTGTACCTTGGCAATCTCTGAGATCATGTGGGCATATTTTTTGGACTCACACTGGTAACTATTGTGAAAAAATCCCTGACAGTTGTAACACCTTGGAATATTTATTTATTAAACTGGAGACCGTTCCCATCCAATATATACCTTCCTATTGTATATGAGCCTGTTTTAGTTCTGCTGAACACTCAACATAAATAGTTCTACTATGATTTTGCACATGGTCTCTGATATATGTCACTGACAGTTGGTCCTGTTCGTTAATGAAGGAATTTTGTTTTCTGATAGATATCTCAATGTCTTCCTTAGTGAGCTTCTTTCTATATCCCGGTATCTATATAAGTGGCTTCATTAGTTTTGTGGTGCCTATTTCATAATCCTTCGATAGTTTATTTTCGACTAACTTTCTCAAAGCTTCAGTTTCAGATTTTGTGGGACACTTGAAACAACTTTGCCATTTCTTTCATTTAGATTTTGGATCCCAACTCCTATTTCGGCTGGATTAATTAATCTACCGATTTTTCCTGCAATATCCGCCACATTTTCATTATTTTTAGGCCTGATTATGATGCCGGGTATGTTCTTTAGGGGGTTTTTCTTTTGCTCAGTATAATTTGTAGGTCTGAACAATAGTAGCGAATGTTTCCTCTTGAATGTTATGCTTTTGCAAAGCTTCAATTTTTTCGTTAAGCAACATGTTTTTGTTCCATTTCTTGGTTAAGTCTCTTTAGTAGTCTTTTTTGATTCGGTTTCCATTATTAGCGACGAAATAAGCACCCAGTCCTGTGTATTATCCACACCAAAACAACACACACTTCAGCCGTAATCGTTTTTAGAGTTTTCACTCGCGAAGCACAACTTCTATGACACACCTTTTCGCATTTATAGCAGCAAAACATTGTATCGCCAACATTTTTTTTTACAGTAAAGGCATTTTTTCCGTTCTTTGCTCGCTATCAGTTTCGGCGTCATCCTCACCCTCCACCATGGCTATAAGCCGTATGTGAAAATGAGACGGGGTATATATAGCGATATTTTAAATTATACTCGGGAATACCATCCGCACTATAGATAACTTTTTGCGTGATATTTAAAAATTGAATGTTTGTATTTTTTATAGTGGTTAATCGATTACGTTTACTGACATTGTTGTTAACTAAGTAAAATTGCTGCACTAATTAACGCTCAATCAGGTTCAACCACCCCCCGACTTGACGTAAAAATCAAACGACGTTAAAATTGACCGCTTTAGCCGCACAATTTGGAATATTTCACGGAGCTACAAAATTATCGTCCGTTATGTACGCTATCGTATACCAATTTGCTTAGCAATAATTTCTTAATGAATGCCCTCATATCATAGTTCTGCTAAATTTCGTGAACACCGGTTTATTATACAAGATAGCGTTATATATTTTCATTAACTAAAACCATTTCATTGAAGGGGGAAGATACAAACGATGACACTGTACAAATTCAACCCAGAAAAAAATCAATCGGACTTCGACCACAAAATTCACAGCATAATTGCAAAAAAAACGTCAGTGAATTAAGAAATAGAATCCATAATTACCTGGTGTATTATACAAAATAGCCTTATGCAGCACATGTGGTAACTGGACAGTAACGGAGGACATGACTGGCCCCTCAATAACGTTGACAATTGTATTTTCGATTTTCAGTTCAACGGCGTCTCCATCTGGCAAGAAAAGATAGGCACCACTTCTGTCAACCGGCCTATGAGCGACACCATACCTAAAAAAATCAACATTAAAACAGTGTTTTAAAATGAAATAATATTGACACCGTTGCAAAGAAAACGAAAGCCAAATAATCCATTATAAAAACTTACTTTGCAAAATCCAAATGTACTGGAAGAGTTGTGGTACCGCACTTAATTGCCTTTAACAATCCCAATTTATTAAATGAAGCGACGACTCTGGCATTTTGGAAAGTAAACTCTCCGGCACTTTCGGAGACTTCCGCGGTGAATCCCTTTGGAGTTGTTATGTCGCCATATTGATTATATATTTTGATGTTAGCCAATACAGATTCCCTACAAAATTTTTTCAGATGAGTTAAAGCTCAAATTATAATTTTTATTACAAAATGCATATAGAGCCAAGTATTCCAAAGATGCATTACATTTAAGCAGTTTCCAAAATAATGAATATCAATTATTAATAGCGAAGACATGTGAGATTCTTAGAACGCTCAGTCATATTTAGCAGTTCAATAATATACTACATTCCGTTTCATCCACAATTTTCTGAGCAACTCAGAACAGGTTTTATAGAAGTTTGAAAACTTGCTAAACTTTTCCTTACGACTTGCACTACACGTAAAATAATCCACTCTTTTATTTCTTACATACACAGTACCATAACATCAATGCGCATCATTTAAGGATATTCATTAATAATTTAATGATAAAGGTTAAATACCTTGGCTTATTTTCCTCATAAATGGTGGTAATCGTGTAGCTTACGGTACCAAATGCTGGAATGTTCGCTATAAATGACAGTTCATATTTGGTCTGTGACATGGTCGATCCATACTCGAATATCGGCGATACTTGGCAAGTTATTCTTTTACCTCGGAAATCGAACACCTATAAAACCAAAATCATTTAGACCCATATGAGTAGAAACAGAAAGATAACACATATTATACATTCAATTGGTAGAAAATATCCCATTTATAGGCAGAGTCAACTGTTAATTGAAGGAATCAAATATTTATTAATAAGCCCAAAATATGTGGGGCAATGCAATATAACAATTCTGTTAACACAAACATCATAATAACTGTGTGTGTTACTTTTACACTCTCGAAGAAAAACCCTCTAATTTTTTAACTTTTGCTCCATATAGAAAGTCAAAGTCAAAATATGCTTTATTGTAAAAACAACAATTATCTTGTCTACAAAGCGGTCACCTCATATATGTATAACAAATAATATTAAGCAAAACAGTTTATAATATAGAGTACAAAATAAAATTGAAAATAAAAGTGAGAATTAACATAAAAATAAAATACAAACATAGTAATAAAGACAGACATCTGGCAAAATCCAAATGTCTTTGGCAAAATCAACTACAAACCCCCAAGGATCCATATTGTGTCCGCTTCTGTTCCTGATTTATGTCAATGACTTGTCCGGGAATCAGTGTCCTGGGGCGATAAGTTAATTTGCGGATGATACGTCAGTCATTTTGTCTGCTGGTTCTCGGGGTGAAATGTCTCAGCTTGGCACTGTGGCCGCCAATCACATGACTGATTGGTGCGAGGCCAACAACTTCGTCTTAAACATACAGAAGACCGGTCTCATAAAGTTTATTATTGGCGGGAGCAGGAGCGCATCCCTGTATGTTGGTTGGTCTGCATCATAGGTCTATACCAAATTATTGTCGAAAGGGAGAAATTTCTGGGGGTTTATGCAGATAGCGGATTGTCTGCGATCTATATTAAATGGCGAATGCATGGTGATTCGCTCTATAAAAGATCAAATATCCATTGAAAATCTACGTTTATTTCTCATACGTACAGTCTATAATCTCATATGGAATCATGTTTTGGGGATCATCTTCAGGACCAAAAAAGAAATCAAATCTGTCTGTGATATAGAATGTTTAATGTTAAAAATTTGTTATAAAAAAATGTATTTTTCTTATCAGTTGTATACATTCCTCCTAATCCAAATGTAGAACTATATGAATGTTAACAGCAAGCCAAAATTGAATTCTTAAATTACCAGCAAAATATCGATTTGATGTGAATGTAATTCCCCAAAACTTCTCGGCTTACGTTAAAAGCAGAAAAGGTCATGCTGGGATGCCAGGAGAGATGTTGCATGAGAACACACATTATAGTGATCCCCAGAATATCGCAGACGCTTTTGCAAATTATTTTAGTTCTGTTTATGATGGGGATGTGGGTAAGATCCTGTCAACGGTCAGTGGGGGGTATTTGACTTCCAGTCGATTACCGTAAACGAAATAATAAAGAGTATAAAATATCTTTAACCTAAAAAATCAACGGGTGTTGATGGTATACCTAGTTACATCTATAAAGGTTGTGCAGAACCGCTGGCACTTCCGTTATGTCATACGTTTATTCTTTCTATCAAAATAGCCTATTTCCAGAGAGTTTTAAGACATCTGTCATAACACCAGTTTTTAAAAATGGAAAGATAAACGATATATATAATTATAGAACCATTAGTTTAATCAACAGCATAGCAAAATTTTTTGAACAAATAATTCACAATGCTGTTTATAACTGGATTGGTCCTACGATCTCCTATTCCCAGCATGGACTCTTGAAAGGTAGATCAACCACTAGCAATCTGTGTGTTTTTGCTGAGCATGCTGCTGAGGCAATTAAGGGCGGTGGTCAACTAGATGTCATCTACACCGACTGTGCCAACGCGTTTGACAGAGTTAATCACAAGATACTTCTTAACAAACTTGTAGATCAGGGTTTTTCTGAACGGTCATACTTGTTCATAGAGTCTTATTTGAGACAACGGCTTCAGTCGGCAAAGATCGGGGAAAGCTTTTCTGAACGGTTTGTAAGCACGCCTGAAGTGCCACAAGGTAGTATGCTGGGGCATTTACTTTTTATCATTCATATTAATGACTTACCTTCCGTCACAAGAGGATCTATAGGCCTTCTTTATGCCGACGATTTTAAACTATACAAAACTGTATATTCCAATGATGACTCTGTTCAACTGCAGCAGGATTTGGACAGTGTATCGACTTGGTTTGATCTACCATGTCATACACCAGGAAGGTTCACCCATTAGTCAATAATTATCACCAATTGCAAATACTTGGAACGTAAGACAAAAGTAAAGGATCTCGGAGTACTTTTCCAGTACAACTTAAAATTTAATGATCATCTTGAATATTGCCCAAAGGAGGCTTATAGATCTCTGGGGTTCCTGGTTAGAAACTGCGGTTCCTTTAAAACATCTACAATCAGTAAACTTTATAATGCATTGGTTCGTCCACACGTAGCATACGCCTCTACAGGCTGGATTCCTAATGCAGCCACAAATGTTAACATAGTGGAAAAATTTCAGAGGTTTCTTCGATACTTGCATCTAAGGGAATATGGTACTTACCCATATATGGTCTATGTTGGAAAGTTTTTCTTATCAAACACTTGACTTACAAGCAATAATATTTATATATTTAATATTGAATAATCTAAAATACGAAAACTCTGATATTGTTAATTTTATTAATTTTAGAGCCTTAAGTAAATTTAAGAATTTTAAAGACTGAATTGTTTTATACTGGTGTGATGACATTTCCCCAATTAATACCGTACTACAAAGGTGCAACGCTTTATACGCGGGTGATATAAACTTCGATATGTTCAACAGGTCCAACAGTAGGATTCGAAGGTTGTTGCGAGAAGCTGCAGGCTGATGCATGTGTGTACATAGGCGTAAGTGTCCGTTGTTTTGTTTTTTCTCGTAGTGATCTGTTAATCTATGGTTCCTTTAGTCTAAGTTTTTTTTTCTTGCTCTTTTATATGTAATAACCATGCATATGGTGTTTGTAAAGTGTATTAAATAAGATAAAATAAATGATGATTAAGTCACCAGATAGTTGTTCTGTGAAGCACCAAAATACCCGGGTTGCTCCAAGTGAAACTAGTATCGTCCGCAAAGAGACAGACTTTACCGCTAATGTCCAGACAAGAAATGTCGTTGATAAACACAGAAACAAAATAGGGCCTAGTACTGAACCCTGAGTTACTCCACAATCTATTGGCTTGCAAGAAGACATCGACGTATCAATCCTCACAAGCTGACTTCTGTTGTTAAGATACGACTTAAACCATTCGAGAGGCACTCCTCTCAATCCGTAGTACTGCAATTTGTTTAATTAAGATATTATCATTTACACAATCGAAAGCTTTAGAGAAATCACAGAAAATTGTTGCTGTAGAGTGATGGTTGTTTAGGTTGGGGTATACATAATTAAAGAGAGAAAACATAGCATCATTTGTGCATTTGTTACTTAAAAATCCAAATTGATGGGTAGTAAGTATTTTATTTAGAGAAAAAAGATAGAAGCCTTTTTTTAAAATAATATTTCAATGATCTTTGATAATGTGGGAAGGAGTGCAATTGGGCGATAGTTCGAAGCTTGGTCACGGCACATGTGCCGTGGCTTGGTCTTTATCTCCTCCATTATGCAAAAGAATAATTATTGACATCTTAAGACAGTTTGGAAAAAACCCATTTTGGAATGACTTGTTAATTAATGTAGTAAACCATCATAGTTTATGGTGCATTCCAGCAGGTTTGAGAACATTTTCAGAGTAAGCCCATCAGTCCCAGATGAGGATTTGTTTTTAATGTCTTTAATTATTGTACTGCGAAGCTCAGCTAATTCTACACGCGAGGCGTAAAGAAGAAACTGTGTAAATTCATATTAGCATTAGAAAGATATGAAAGTGGATCATGGAGTTAGGGTGTTCATTAAATCTTTAGCCACATTTACAAAGTAATTGCTTAGGTTCTCAGATGAATTCGCGATTGTGCTAGACGAAGAAGTCTTATTCCTTAAGTCATTCACAATAGACCATGATTCTTTAGCAACGTTACCGGATTTAGCCAGCCTCTCATTATAATAAATGTCTTTGGCAGCTTTTATAGCCTTATGATAGACTTTTCTGTAAAGTTTCACGTAATCATGGAAGAAAACGCTGCACAGTGGGTCCCTTATTTGGAAAAAAATGGCATAAATCATAACTATAGAATGACTAGTTTTATTTGCAAAATTTTTATGACATTTTCATACACAAACTATAGTTTACATTGTGTGTGACAATGGTTTATTTTAGTCGTTATTTATTTGTTGAACAGTTCGATATTATACTTAAAACTATTTAATTGGAATGACCTTCATATAATATTGGTATATTTCACAGAATATGTGCAATACCAAATATTTAGGCAAAGGAGACATGTTATCTAAGTATTGGTTTTTATCTGATTTTAAAGCTGGGCTTGCTATCGCTAAAAACAAAACTCCAAGAAGCCAAGGAAAATTAATATTGAAGACTAATACAATTAAATGGAATTAATAAATAATATATTGGTTACTTATACATCTAAAGAATGAAGAAATTTTAATTCAAGATGGCCGACGATGAAAACGAAAATATAGTTGCTCCTACAAATTTGTGTGATTTGTATAGTAAAATTTCAAAAAAAAAAACAGTGAAATGTGTGTCTTGTAAAAAAGTCTATCACAGCTACTGTGTTGTTAAGTGCGCAGGGTTTCTAGTGATTAATATTAGCGAAATAAAGTACTATTCATGTGCCGACGCTGACGCGGCAAATTTGACAGCGGATGAGAAGCTTTGTTTCTATGCCAAAAATAATGGTCTTCTGGGATTGCTAGTATTGGAAATGAGTGAAAAAAACGACCTACTAAGAGACAAGATCAGCTGTTTGGAAGGAAAGTTGGAAATTCTTAAGAAAAAGGCCGATTTTATTAGTGAGGTTAGAATGCCTTACACCTCCCCCCCCCAGCTACTACCATCATCCAGCAAGCTAAAGGTCAATCCGAATCCGGGCAGTCAGCTGATTTATCTCAAATTACGACGCCATGTCCTACGTCGACCAATTCGGGGGCTCGTGAACGCACAGCAGCCAATACGTCCTCGATGTCACCTACGTCACTAAAAAAACGGGGAGAGAACAAGAACAAAAACAGTGCTTCTGGACTCCAAAATCAGCAACATGGGTGTGAAATAAATAATATAAATGAAAAAAGGAATTCTCCAAACAAAATAACTGCTTCCCAAGCCTCCAAAGCCATCTCGCTAGCATTAAATGTGCTGGACAACGGAGGTGAGGAAATAAATCCAACTCCTCCACAACGCCAACGCCAAGAAGAAGGCAAAAGTGAGGATGGATGTGTTGAAGTCACAAAAAAACAGAAAAGAGAAGTCATAACAAGACGATGCGGCCTGCTCCCATTCAGAGAAATAGCACTGATGCTACAAATCTGAAGGTAGCGCCCAGAATATCTAGTACTGTTGCATGGTTGTTTTTATCAGGTTTATCCGTGGAAACTGTGTCCAATGATGTAGAGGCTTATATTAAATCAAATGGGATTCAAGACTGCTGCTGCGAAAAACTGCAAACAAGGAGGCGGGACATAATTAGCTCATTTAAAATTGGAGTCCCTGTGGAGAATGAGCGGGAAGTTATGAACTCAAATTTTTGGCCTATGGGGACGTTAATTAACAAGTTTTTAAACCTAAAAACCATAGTTCTCCAGAAAGGGAGAAAAACAGCTCAGCAAGGAGATTAAACAATGAAAAGTTTAACTTTTCAATATTACACCAAAACCTACAATCAATTGGGACATGCCATGATGCTCTTCAGGACCTATTGAGGGAAGAGAAGGAGTGCATAGCCCTGTGTGTGAGCGAGCACTGGAAAACAACAGATGAGCTATCTGCATATAACTTGTCAGGGTACACATTAACATCCTCATTTTGCTGAAAAAATGGATATGGAGGTACGGCCATCTACTTGAGGACAGGTACGGACTTTAAGATTAGAAATGACATCACAAAGTTTGCTGAAGAGAGCATCTTTGAGTGCTCGGCTGTAGAAGTGCTACTGGACAATCATAGAATTGTCATTTTATGTATGTATAGAACCATTTCATCTATTCATGATTTCTTAATAAAATGTGAAACCATATTAAATATTTTGTTGAGTGAAAACTGTACATGTTTTTTGGCTGGTGATTTTAATTTAGATATATTGAATGATAGGGATAATAATGCCAAAGATTTTATTGCCTTGTTACAGTCTTTTAATCTTATTCCTTCAATTTTAGATTATACACGAGTGAGTGGGAACTCTCAAAGTTGTATTGACAATATCTACACTAATCTCCAAAACTTTGATGCAGGAATACTAGGCACTCATATATCAGATCATAGTGCCCAGAAAATATCTTTTGATAGTGACACACGTGTAAGTTGCATGTAAAGAAACATATTTTTTCAAGTGAAAATAAAAATAAATTTAAATATATGCTTTCTTGTCAGGGGTGGGACTCGTTATATTTTACTCCTGAGGTTCTTGTTAACGAACAATGGGATAATTTTATCACTATTATTGGTTCTATCTTTGATCACTGTTTCCCTTTGACATCGGTTCAGAGAACTGTACCCGAAGGACGATTGCCACCTAGTCCACGGGTTGTTGCTTGTAAAAATGAACTTGACATTCTTTTAGTTCTCAGTAGATCTGACGGGGCATATAGTGGCGCTTACAGATCCAAGAAGAGAGAATACAATTCTCTCCTAAGGGATTTGAGAGGCGCTCACTGCAGAGATCTCATAAATGATAGCGACAACAAATCGAAATGTGTCTGGCTGATTGTTAGGGAAATAAATGGTTCCAGCAGTTCAGGATATGTTAATCCAGTTTCTCAGATTCCTGGTGACCCTATTGACATTTGTAACAACTTTAACAAACTTGTACTTAACGCAGCCCCTAATTTAATAAAATCCCAGCCTCACATTGATTGGTCCTGTAATATTCCATATAATGGTAAATCTTTTTTCCTAACACCGGTAACCATTGCAGAAATTTTAAATATTATCTCTAAACTAAAAAATAAAAAGAGTGCGGGATCTCAGCAAATCTGTTGAAGTATTGCGCTGAGGAGATTGCGGTGCCTTTGTGCCACATTATTAATAATTCTTTTGAATTTGGTATTTTTCCCAATCATTTAAAGTTAGCATTGATAAAACCATTACATAAAAAAGGGGACAAGACCAATCTGGAAAATTACCAACCCATAAGTATTCTTTCAACTTTTTCAAAGATTTTTGAAATTGCAATGTGCACAAGACTCCTGCAGCTCTTTTATAATGAAAATTTAATCAGTGACTCTCAACATGGTTATCTTAAAGGTAGGTCTGTTGAAACCACCAAATACCAGTTTGTGGAGAAAATTTTGAATGGGTGGGAGAATGGGAATGTTTCCATGGGAGTGTTTTTGGACATTTCAAAGGCGTTTGATAGTATTGACCACCAAATACTAATTGAGAAGCTGGAGAGATATGGAATCCGGGGCCCTGCTTTAGACTGGATGAAATGTTATCTCACCAGTGGAGGGCAAAGGGTTGTAATCACTCGTGATGGTCAAGAGTTTTTTTCAGAAGAGGGCTATCTAAATATTGGCATTGCTCAGGGCAGTGTCGCGGGGCCGCTTCTTTTTGTTTCCTATATTAACAATCTTGCTGTAGAAATTTTAGAAAATAGGGGTAATCTTGTAAATTTTGCTGATGATGCTAACCTTCTAACTCTGGCGTCAACCTTGTCGGATCTTCTGGGCATTTCATCTGATCTCTTAAGGGCAGCTCAGAATTGGTTTTTGCAAAACAAATTAGTTCTAAATCAAGAAAAAACAAATTGTGTTTTTTTTTTCGAACAAAGCAGAATACTACTGAGAGGCCAGAGGAGGTTGTACTGAATAATCAATCTGTTTCTGTATCAACTAGTGTGAGATTTTTGGGAATCCATATAGATGAGAACCTGGATTGGGGTGAGCACCTGGGTGTTGTTTGTAGAAAAGTGAACATAGCATGTTACTCATTAAGAGTGATGTCAAAATACCTAAGTTTAGACCACCTTAAAACTGTTTATTTTGCAAGCATTTACTCGGTGCTCAGGTACGGTGTTATCTTCTGGGTGGGGGGACTGATGTGGGCGGAGCATTCATTGCTCAAAAGAGAGCTATTAGAACCATGCTCAGGATGAGACCTCAAAATTCCTATAGGGGGCGATTTAGGGAGCTTGGTTTATTGACATTGTCTGGTATATACATTTATGAGTGCTTGGTGTTCCTGTTCAGGAACAGAGATAAATTCGTGCAGTTTGTGCCGAATCACAGTATAGTCACTAGATATGTGGGTCTAAATTTTCCAATACATAGATTTACAGCAACAGAGAGGGGACCTACATATTCATGTATTAAATTTTTTAACAAATTGCCAAATGATGTTAAATTACAGCAAAATTTTAATAACTTTAAATCAAGTGTGAAAAGTATTTTATTAATTATAGAACCATACACTGTTAAGGAATTTTTAGAATATAGGTTTTAACTTGAGTGTATTGTCTAAGTAGTTCTTTTTAATGTGCATTTTACTTAGTTTGTTCAATAGGTATTTATGTTTGTCTTTTTTTTTCTCTCTCTCTTGACAATAAAATATCTATAGGAGCAACTTATTATAATATATGTACTTTATTTTTTCTGACACTTATTATTCAATTGTGGCAATATGATTTGTTTCTTGTATTGTGTACATTTTTTCTAATAAAAGATATTTGAATTTGAATTTGAAACTTGTGCGGAATTCAGTTTTTCTTCAGGTTCTTCAGAGGCATTAGATCATGGTCAAGAATAATATATTTTTTAATTTCGGCATCTAGGATAGAATGATTCTTGGTAGAAGTTTCTCTTAATGAACTTATATATGGATCTCATGTTAAAAGTAATATGGAAATTATATCATTCATGTTATTTTCCCTAGAGTTTTTCCTCGTATGGTGAAGCCTGTTATATCGTACCTCCTTTTGTCTTGCCTCTAACGCCTCTTTAGAAGGATGTCCAATAGGAATTGAAAAAGACGAAATTACATCAATACTATGAATCAGCAACTTATGAATGCTTGCGAGCATATAGTACCAGCTATAATTATCTAAATACAATTTTCTGGTCTGTAAAATTAATTGAGAACATCTTGTGGTTCAACTTCAGTAGAACTTTCATTCATTGTAATATTTTTGTGCAACAGGTCTTTTTTAGCTTGAACTAATTTTTTATATGATGGAAAAGTATTATTATGAAGATTATTTACGACTGATCTCAACTGGTTATATTTTTCTTTTCAATAAATAAACTAAGAGCTTCTTCAATGCTTAATGAAGTTTTCGGATGTGGTGACCTCCGGAAAACCAACAATTTTTGCTGCATAGACGATTTCTTCCTTACTATTTTGGTCAATCAAATTTGCAACGCGACGTTTCTTTGTCTCTTCGGTACACTCAGGGCCTTCCGCGAATTGATTGGGATGGCAAAGAAGCTCCTTTTTCTCTAAACAGAAATGCCTATATAGCTTCTGGTAAGTCAACTATGTTGTTTAGCCAATCCTTATTTCGATCCAAGAAGCGACTTTTTGACAAAACAAGTTAGCCATTTTATTAAATTCAAGGTCTATATAATCAGGGCATTTTTTCAAATTGTAATATTTATAAAAAAAGCTTTTAATTTTTTTTTATCTTTCCCGGATTATCGATTTTAATCCACTCCTCAAAAAGTTCACTATTTTTTGGTACAGGACAACTGTCTAAAAATGTAAAAAAGGTACCTTTGCAGTGATCTCCAGTGCATAAATTAGACATACATCAAAAGTAGAGATAACAGCCAAGATGATAAAATAACAAACACAATGTACTACGATGTACTTTTTTTTGTATCTCAATTCAAAGTTGGTTAAAAAAGAATAAAAATCATTTTTAACATCGACATATTTAAACATCTTTCTAGAAGCCCTGAGAAAATATATAAACACAATATTTTTAAAGAAATAAGCTACTTACTTATGCTTCTCGTTGCCATAATTAATTCGCTGAAATTACTTAAAGTCATAAAGTCCGCGTGACAGCAACGCAAACACAAAACATTGGTTGTCACTTGTTTATCTGACATATGTTATCTTATTTCCATGGAAACAAACCTAATCAAGTCACCTTTGAAGTTTGATTTATGTCCACAGGAGAACCCACTGTGCGCTGTCCGAGTATTTTTAGGTGAGATAATTAACGCATGTTCTTTGCAGATGTCCGTAAGCCTTTAGTTGACCAGGATTTATGCTGTTTAATTTTGATAGGCCTAAGAGGAAAGGATTTGAACGCAAAGTTTTTATAAATCTAGAAAATTTGGTATCGACATCTTCAGAGAGGACAACCCAGTCAGTTGTTAGTAGGTGCTTGAAATTTAGAAAATTTTTGTTCGAAAAAATACGGCATAATTTGCGCGAAGCATTTTTGCATTTGGATTTTACCGAAAATTCTGTTAATACTGCGTCATGACCAAAGAAACCCGAGTTAAAGACAGCACAGTCAACGAATTCTGGATCAAAAGACACGACATAGTCTATAGTACTAGAACTAGTTTTAGTTATTCTAGTTGGTGAGTTAATATGCATGATTCTAATCTAATGCTAGTGTTGGTGTGCCCTTCAAAACACACACTGGAGGAATGGTCATGGAGATAGGCAAGGAATAGCCGACGAGCATTTAATATGGAGGGGTCCTTCAGTCTAGCCAGCAAATAACGACCATTAGCCGCATCCGAATCTCGCGACAGCCGTACTATAGGTGGAGTCATGGGGTCCATATACAGCCCACCATCCCTCTTCGCACTTTTCTCCACAAGAACCTCCAAATTCTCCAGCGCAAGAGATTTACAGGCAGCCAAAAATTCCCTGTCAGAGCCAATTCCAACAGACCTCACCCCCCCAGGTATATGTACAAATGTTGAGTCAGAGCGCGGTGGTAGGCTTCGGCCGTCCAAAGTGCTTGGTACAAAATGTAGCCAGTGACTGTGGTCGAAGTACTTGATGCAGGCGGCGCGGCGATACCTTTAAGGGTGTTAAAGATGAATTGGCAGTGACTATTTCAGTACCCGGCGGCCACATACTTATGTTCTTAAGCTGCTTTAGGTTTTTTTTTCGCACACCAATCTTCAAATCGGAGTGTGAACAGTCCTTATTCTTCAGCATTGGAAAGCACCGGATAATGTCAGTAGTTTGGGTTAGTTTTTCTTTGGCATAGTGTGCAAGCTGGTTTGTTAAGATAGGATTATATCACTAAACGAAATAAAAGTGTCTGAGGGTTCTCGCATTCAATATTAATATTGAAACAGCTATTATGGCATACCACGCTTATGTGCACTCCCGTTTAAGATACGGTATCATCTTCTGGGCGAGAGGCGCGGAGGCAAACAGAGTCTTTATTCTTCAAAAGAGATGCATCAGAAGCATCTTCAACCTAAGGAGTGTTGAGACCTGTAGACCTAAATTCGCTCAATATAAAATTCTTACTTTCATATCCACATACACACATGAATCAATAATATTTCTGAAAGAAAACATGAACCTTTTCAATGAATTTAATAGAGATCAAGTGCAACTTTATCTATATTCAAAAAATGTACACTCATCTAGCATTAAAATGTACAACAGGATACCAAGTGAAATTAGGAACCTAAATCTTAGGGTTCTCAAAAAATGTCTAAAAGAACTACTGCTTTCAAGGGCCTACTACACTCTGGATGAGTTTTTGGGCAACACTCTGTGACCACTGGTTGCCTTGGTGTGTTGTATTGTGTATAATTGTTATTTTAAGCTGTGTCTGATTAACGATTTGTGTTGTTGTTTGGCATACTGTATTATCGTTTGATGTAGTGTATTATTATTGATGTACCATTTAGGGTTTTAAATAAAATGTTATTATAATTTTGTGATTAATGATCTAGGCCTATCTGGACTTATCATATTCAGGATCGTAGGCCTATTTCTTTTTCTCCAAGATTTGAATTTTATAGTTTATAATTTTTATAATTTTACCACAAATTTACAGTTGATGATTTAAGCCTATCAACATATTCTAAAAATCTTAGGCTCACTATGCCATGTCCTACACCCTCTGGGTATATAAGATATTTTTGTGCTTGTAATTGTACTATAATTTTTTTTGGACAAATATAATTTCATTTCATTTCATTTCCGTACGTTTCTCATTACAAAAAAAAATTAAAAATCACTTACTTCAATAAAAGGGGTATTTATGTTGAAAGTCACAACCTCGTGCCTGGCAAATGCTAAGGAATTATATATCACAATTTTCTTGGAAGGCAAATCGGGAAGACCAATCGTAATCTGCATCTTTTCCGGCAAACTGTTGTGCGAGTGCCACACGTCCTCAAAATTGTAATAGGTCACGTCTTGTTCGTATGGTTCCTGAGATCCTGAACCTTCAAGAAGAATGTTTGAGCAGAGTTGAATCACCCGTTGACAGTTATGGATCGAGTGTAGCATCCTGTAAAAGATTGGTATCAATATGACAACAATTTGCTCAAAGTAATGATATTTATTTATGAACATACCTTTTGCCATAATCCACTACAACGTGGTCCTTAGCTGTTCCAGTAATGCCGTCGTGATGTTGGAATAGCGACAACGCTTGCCTAGCACTCACCAGTAAATGCTCCAGTCCATTTGTTTTTTCAGTTACCCAATCGGCACCGGGCTTTCCACTGTGACGAGTCAATGCGTGTATAGTTTCCGCGGCTCTAAAAAATATATATTAAATGCAGCAATTATTTAGAAATAAAATATCCAACATTTTCTGGTAAGTACTCACCTAACGTACCCAACAAGAACTCTGTCCATTCTCTTATAAAAAGGCCTCGAGGTGTAGTAGCCGCTCCAATAATGATCATCCCGATCTGCGTAGGTGAAGAAATCCCCAGATAATGTGGGAAATTCAGATATCTGCTTCTCTTTTTTAACTGCTCTGAAATAATCGGAAAGTGTGCCGAATTGCGCCTAAAATAAAATATACAAAGTCAATAAACTTCAGTACAAATAAGATTTATTCCCAATATTAAATGTAAAACGACAAAGTTTATCCATGGACCTTTCACATACATAACCTATGATATTATACATTTAGTTATGATGGAGTTTTTCTCATTGGGAACATATGATTATGATGAAAATCTTGACGCGGCAAGGCCAGTTTTATAGGGTAGCACAAAAAACATTCGGATGGTGGCTAGCCGTGACATTGCCTCCCTCTTGAACCTGATCGTCCCGATCAGCTACTTCATGTCCATGATATGCTTTGAGCCTGTCGAGGTGGACAACTTTCGATTTGCTTCTGGGGCTACGTTGAGTTTTATACACTACGTCATTAATTCTTTTGATGACTGTATAGGATCCTTCCCATACTGGCGTTAGCTTAGGAGATCTTCCTTTCTTCCTTTGCGGATTATATAACGAGACTTTATCGTTCATTTGACATCCCATAGAATTAGCTTTGAGATCAAATCGTGTCTTCATTCGGTCACTGGCTTTCTCCATGTTTTCTCTGACTAATTCATGGATGTATAGAAACTTTTCCTTAAGAGAGTCCGCGTTTCCATATCCTGGTTGTCTGGCGTTCCGAATAATAAGTCACAGGGTAAACGGAAATCTCTTCCAAATAAAACCATGGCTGGTGTTAGTCCTGTCGTGTCATGGACTGCTGATCTATACGCCAACAAAAATAGTGGTATGTGTTGGTTCAAATTCTTCTGATGTTGATCTACGACCTTGGCTAAATGTTCTTCAATGGTCTTGTTAAGCCTCTCAACCATGCTGTCTGATTGTGGATATAAGGCTGTAGTCCGTGTTTTATGGATGTTGAGTAAATTACAGACTCTCTGGAAAACCTATGCGTCCTTCATCTGAGTGCAGCTCTAACGGAATACCAAATCTGCTGAATAGGTTATTCAGGAGGACCTATGCTATGGTAACAGCTTCTTGATTGGGGATCGCAAATACTTCAGGCCATTTACTGAAGTAGTCAATTGCCACTAAAATGTACTTGTTACCATTATTTGTTTCTGGAAAAGGACGAGCTACGTCAATGGCGATACGTTCAAACGGTAGGCCCATATTATACTGTTTAATTTTTCCCCTAGATCTTGTTTTGGGTCCTTGACTTGCGGCACAGGTTGAGCACTGCCGATACCACGATTTCACATCCTGACGTAGTTGATCCAGTAAAATTTGTCGCGGATCTTGTCAATCGTTCTGTTCACTCCGAGATGAGCATGTACATCTTCCAGAACTTCCGATATCTTCCTCCTTGGTACCACTAACTGTGTCTTCACTACTTTTCCATCGGCGCTTTCCCAGGCTCGTTTAAGAAGTCCATTTTCCACTACCAGGGAGTCCCACTGAGCCCACAGAGTTTTAAAAATAAATCCTTTAGTTCAAATCTCTCCCTTGGCCTTGGTTGATGTTCTTCCTTAGCTTTAAGCAGTAGTGCTATTTCACTATCCTCAAGCTGATCCTTTTTAAGTTGCTCTGTGGTCCACTGCTGATCAACCTCAAACTTCATTTGCCTAATGGAAGTAATTCCTTCTCGTTGATCTATTTTTTGACAATGCTTACAATTATCCTCGCATGGTCTTCTGGATAAAGCATCTGCATTATTATGCAATCTCCCTGCCCTGTGCTTAACCTAAAAGTTATATTGTTGTAACTTTTCAAGCCATCTGGCTACCTGTTCTTCAGGCTGCTTCATATTTAAAAGCCATTTAAGTGCTGCATGATCAATCCTTATTAGAAATTCTTGTCCATACATATATTGATGGAAATGCTCAACAGACTGTACTATTTCCAAAAGCTCTTTTCGGGTTACACAGTAGTTACGTTCAGGTTTCGAAAGTGTTCGACTGTATTATTCGATAACTCGTTCTTCTCCTGCATGCACTTGCGAAAAAACCGTTCCGATGCCGGTGTTGCTTGCGTCTGTGTCCAATACAAATTTACCCTTTTGTTCCGGATATCCCAATATTGGATTAGAACGTAGAGCCGCTTTTAATTTCCTGAACGCAGAATCACAATTATGATCCCAGTTATAATTTGCTCGTTCTACAGTGAGCTTATGTAGAGGAGTAGCTATATTTGCAAATCCTTCGACAAATCTTCTATAATAAGTACATAGTCCAAGGAAGCTTCGCAGTTCATGTTTGTCGCGAGGACGAGGCCAGTCCTTGATTGCTGTAATCTCCCGTTGGTCGGTTTGGATTCCCTCTGATGACACGATATGCCCGAGAAATTCAACTTTTTGTTGAAAAAGAAAACATTTCTTTGGATTCAGTAAGAGCTGAGCATTCTTGATTCTAGTAAAAACTTCATGCAGGTTTTGTAGGTGCTCTTCGAAAGTTTTTCCCATTACCATTATATCATCAAGATAGACCAAGCATGTCATCCAAGTGAGGCCTCGCAGAACAACTTCCATAACACGCTCAAAAGTAGCGGGGGCATTGCATAGTCCGAAGGGCATAACTTTTAACTGATATAAACCACTTCCAGTGGAAAAGGCAGTCTTTTCCATATCTTGTTCGTGCAGTAGCCGCTCTTTAAATCGAGTGTTGAGAACCAATGAGAACCTGCTAGTGTCGTCAACGTGTCATCAATTCTGGGAAGTGGATAGCTGTCTTTCTTGGTGATGTCATTGAGTTTTCTATAGTCCACGCAGAATATGGTAGTCACATCCTTCTTGGTGACTAAGGCAGCAGGAGACGACCATTGGCTTGATGATTCTTCAATAATTCCATCGTCAAACATTTTGTTGACTAATGTGGTAACCTCTTGCTGCTTCGTCACTGGTAGCCTCCGAGGATGCTGCCGTATGAAGTGAGCACTTCCAGTGTCGATTTTATGTTTTATGATTTGTTCTTCCAGTATTGTCATTTTTCCTTTCAAAGGCGGTGCTCTGCTCTTTGATAAATTGTGTAGCTCTCTTCAGTTCTTCGGAAGACAGATGCTGCCACGACTTCAGGAAATGTTTTAGGACTTCCTTAGGTGATGTTGAGGGTGTTACTTCTGACTGCGTTTCGCAACTGGTTACCCACTGCACCGGCTCGCAAGTGGCTATCACATCTCCTTTATTGATTTTGATGGAATTGGATGAAATATTTACTATCCTTATCGGTATTTCGCCGTCGGTTTTGACGAGTGCTTTGCCTACAAGGTGTTTGCAAGGCAAATCATGGTGTTGGATAAGTCCGATGCAGCCTCCAAAATCCTTCTCCAATTTCTCAAAAATTATCTGCTCGTTATTTCCGCTTATTCTGACAGTACATGCCGCCACTACTTTCGTCGGTGTGCCATCGTCTGTTTTGGTAAGGATGAACTCTTCGGTGCCAAACTTCAGAAGATTAAGCTTGCTGTCAAAAGAGAATCCATGTAGGCCAATTAGATCCATCCCCAAAATAAATTCGTCTTCTATGTCGGCTACTAACACTGTGTGGTGTAATTTAATTCTTCCAAGTTGAAGTTCAATATTCATTTCCCCAAGTACTCCAGCTGTCTCACCGGTAACCGTACGTAAAACTACATTCTTTGATAGGGGTAGAACTTCTACTCTATTTACTCTGTTGGACCTTATCAAAGATATCGCTACACCAGTGTCAACAGTAATTGTTATGGCTCTTCTGTTGATCTTTCCTTTAATAGTTAGACTGTCGGCAACTTTTCATAGGCTTTTTATGGAGACGATCCTGGGGGCTTTATCTTCTTTAGCCAACACCCGCCCTGCAATGTTGACTATTTGAAGTTTTCCTAATTTGACTTTGAGGTCCTAGCGTCTCTGGATGGAGATCTAGACAGTAGTTGTACTCGGCAGTCTCTTTTGAAATGCCCAGTCCTGCCACATCTATAGCACTGATTTGATGTATTTTGGTTACGTGGCCTATCTTCTATTGGCTCCCGGAATCTCCCCGTGGCCTGAAGAACTTCCGTTAATTTCTTCAAAATTTCGCCCATCTCAGTTAATTCACAGCTGTTTGTTGGCTTTTCTTCCTGGATGGATACGGCCCTGATTTTTGGCTTGGAGATGTTACAGGCTAGGACTCTAGCCAAAGCTTCACTGCTGTTATCAAATTTGGCTAGACGTAGCATTTTCTGAGTTTCTGGGATCTCTGATACCATCCATGAAATATTGGGCAGCAAGTTCCTCTTAAAATTCTTCCGTTGCTCCCGAGTAGGCCAATTGAGGGAGACGTCTAACGTCTGCCTCAAACTCTTGCAGGTTTTCACCAGGCTTCTGATGTCGGAACTTTACTTGTGCCTGATACAGTTGTCTTCTGTGTTGGTCTCCAAATCGTCTTTCCAGGACACCTACAAGTATGTCATATTTCTCTTGTTGGCTGATGGGAATAGTCTGCAGTAGTTCCAGGGCAGATCCATGAAGCGCTACTAGTGATGTAACCATTTCTTCATTATTCCAACCGTTGGGAACAGCAGCGGCTTCATATTGTCTTTTGTACATTGTCCAGGATGCTTGACCGTCATAGGTTGGAGCTTTGATATGTTGTCCTGTGGCGAATACCCTCTCGGTGGATCCTTGATTCTTAAGTCTGGTAAATTCTGCTTGTAGATTCCTCATTTCTTGTTGTACGTCCCCTACTTTTTTTTGTACATTTCCAACTTCTTTTTGTACAGTTACAACTTCTTTTTGTATATTGTTTACTTGTTTTTCAAATTTCTCATCTTGCCCGTCCAATATTTTCTGTAATTTTCCTTGCTCACCTACAATTAAATCCAGCATCCATCTCTAAAGCTGTTCCTGTTATTTTTGCCATTTATCTTCTTGGTCTTGTAAAATTTTCTGAAGCCGGTCCTGTTCTGTTTGCCTCTCAGCATTTAGATTGTCCATGAAATCAGCCAACATTTTAGATATTTGCTCCATTTCTGCCGTTTGTTGCCTCGTATTGACCATAGAATGTTATAAAATGTTCACATAATCCACCAATCAAAACGTTCTCGTTAACGTACTTGTATCCTCTTTTCTCCTCGAAGAATACTTCACAAGTCTGGTCTCTTCACAATCCAAATGTTACGTTTTTCCCGTGGGTTCTGAACGAAATTAAAACTTTTACCATTTTAAACTAATACTCTCTTTATTCTCTACCACTGTATACACTAAACTACTCTCTTAACTTTACAACTAATATAGCTCTTATATACTTAACATATCTATTTAATTACCTGTACATGCAAGTCCAATTTCTTATTCATGTAGTCAAACAGCTTTTGGTAGTTACTGTACTGAACATCCCATTCTGTGATATGATCATATCGAAAATCATCCCCAAGAGGAGCTATCACGACGTTGGTTTTGTATAGCTTCGATTTTTTCCGGTATTGATCCAACAGCAACTCTGCTCTGCAAAAAGTAATAATACTTGCATAAGGAATATGTTCTGGCATGAGTAACGAATGCAAAGCAGTAATGGCAACAATGAAGTTTGCAAGGCCACCTGTTGGATCACTAAAAAGGCTAACAAGTGATCACTCTGATAGAGCGCGCCACTCCATATGTAGGTTGAACAAGTGGTGCTCTGAACTAAGCTTAATTGCTCTATTTCTTTATGACTTAAACATATGCTACCTGAAAAGTAGCGTTTAGACCAACGAAAGCTAATAGGAAACACAATAAATTAACATTTTTTAGAAAATTTACCTTTCAGCTACATTTTCGTCTGTAATCTTCACCGGGGGTACCTTCCAGGGACACATTAAACCATGGTGAGGTAGCCTCTTAAAATCAAATTGACAACATATCTTGGGATCTGGACCACAAGTATGGGGGACGTCGTATCCATAAAATGGCATCATATGACAGAACATGTCTGTGTCACCAGAATCATCTAAAACAAGATGTTACGCTTATAATCGTTAAAGCATTTGGTTCCACCGCATTTTGCTAGCAGCATAAGCTTAGCACCCACGTTTTTTTTGTAACTGAAAGAGAATTTATGTCAAGGTAAAGTACGTTTGTCAAAAATAGAACATATGCCTGTCACGATAGCGTAAACCAATTGTGATTAAAATGTTTTAGCTCACCCCATAACTGTCGCCATCTAAATTCCAGTTGTCGATTCTTCGCCAATTCTTTCTTCACGGAATAATGCACCCTCTGGATCAGCATATTCTGAAATCCACTACCCCTCAATATGGCGGGTTGGGTCAAGCTCATACCGAACGGATCAATTGACCAATGACTGACTGGCGTGTAGTTCACGTGTTGCTTCAACCACTGGTGGCCCTCGGAAAGCTGGTGTATTATGGAGATGTAGTGAGAGTTGGCCTCATCGTTCATAACCCAGCCGCCTGTTACTATTTCGAGTTGGTTGTTCTTGAGTAAACTACAAATGTTTAATAACGGCTTTATTTCAATTATTTCATGTTTCCTGAACAAACACTGTTTTCAAATATTGGGAAAAATGAACCTGACCGTTAATATTTCTTAACAAATTAGCTATAATATTGCAGTAGTAGTCATTTAACATTGTGTGATCTATCTTTATCGGAGCAACGTTTACACCATCTGCACCAAGAAGATTAATATTTCGCCAGCCCTCCTTCTGTCTGTTAGACGCAGGCGCTATTCTAACATTTTATTATCCTCCTATAAATATTTCTACTCCTGTTAAAATAACTTTTAAATGATGTAGGTACTGTTAAAAGCGTACATACATATAGTATGTAAATAACGTATATTTTTAGTCCAGGCCTTTTTTTCTTTGATTTTATGACTTTAACAGAGAAAGCCCCGTCAATATATCTAAATCAACTCATGCAAAGTATTTGTTGACAAAGCTTTCTACTAGATAAAATCTGCAAAAAGAGAATAGACTTATAATACACATAATATGCTAACCATCGAAAGTACCCAAACCAAAAAAGAAGAAAATATTAAAATAATTAAAATACAATATCACTGTTTTCACTTATCACAGAAAGAAATAAAATTAAAATTGAAAACTTGCACACAGGGTATTACTCCCAGTCACTCTCCAAATATTATGTGAGGCTATAAAATGCCTTACTTTTAAGGAGTGATGCAACATACCTTCTGAAGCAAATCAGTGTTTGCACTGACTTTATACAATTTGGGAGATGGTTAAAAATCTTAATACTTAAATAAATTAGAGAGTTCCTAGTCAATTCGCTTTTTGCAATGGGCATTGGAATATTGAAATTTTGCCTGGTATTATAGCGCTTACCAGAAGCAACGCTGGCATGATGCAAGATGTATTTTTTATATATTCAATCAATCAAAAAGTAGCTTTACTATCTAAACGAAATGGTTGTTGACAAAGCCATACTAAATAGGAACATTGAAACATAAATTTAAATATAAAACCCGTCATCAATATAAAACAAAACAGCTGGTGAAACTTAAAAAAAAAAATACGAAAATTATAAAACAAAAAACATATTAAAATACACAAGGAAATACTAATGTCTGTATACACCAGCGAAACTAGAACAATTAAAATATATAAATAAAAAAGAACAGAAAAAAAAACAGAGAATAAAATGGATATAACATCAGGCAAGAATATCATTAAAATACTCATCTAGTGTGTAGTATGGTCGAGGGACTAGCAGCTTTTTTAAAGTCCTATTAAATCTAATATTGCACCTTATTGTTCTTATTCTAAGGGGTAGGTGATTAAAGATCTTATCCACAAAAATAAAAGATTTTCTGACTAGCTCTGAGTGTGGCATAGGCAACCAGAGGGTGTCAGCCGATCTAGTTCTAAAGGAACTACCCGGAACTATCTCTAACCCATGCTTAGCAAAAACGATACTTGGGGGAGTAAATTGTCAAAATTTTGTTTTTCACAAAAAATGGACAGCAAGACTAGCAGTGCCCCACTCCACAGGGGGTACGAACCGCTCTCTTCTGCAAAACAAAGACCGAGTCAAAAAGATACCGGGCACATGATCCCCAAAAGCAAATGCCATAGACAAGGTGGGATTCGACAAGGGCATGATAAGCACTCTTTGCTATTTGAAAATCTAAGCTCCTCGTGATAAATCTAAGCGAATAACAACCAGTGGACACTCTAGTGCGGACCTCATTTATGTGTTTTTGGAATTTAAGATCACCATCAATTGTCAATCCCAAAAATTTATTTGAACTCTGTGCCACAAGTTCATAGTTTATAGAAATGCCATCCATTAAACATCTAAAACGCAAAATACTTGTTTTCAGAGCATTAAAGCAGAGGCGGTTTGCGTCGCACCAATCCTTAACCCTGGCCAGATCATCGTCCAAGGCCAATCTCAGCTGTTCCACATCCCTTTCACGCCATATAATGGTGGTGTCATCGGCAAACATAGTTACCTCGCCCTTTATCGGCAATAGAGGCAGGTCATTAACAGAAAGAGTAATGGTCCCAGGACAGAACCCTGAGGAACCCCAGAGGAAATCGGTAGGGCACCCGAGCAATGCCCCCCAAATCTGACCCTCTCAACACAACCCGACAAATAGGAACCAAGCCAGCACAAAGAAGGGCTCCTAAAGCCATACCTTTCCAGCTTCCACAGCAGTATCCCATGATCTACACAGTCAAATGCTTTACATATATCACAGAACACTGCTGCAGCCGCCTCACCAGAGTTTAGCCCGGTGTAAAGAAGGTGAAGAAGATCAAAAAATGACATCACCCGTACCCCTCGATTCCCGGAAGCCAAACTGCCTATGACTCAAAAGGCAAAGTCTATTCAAAAATAAAGTCATTCTCTCCCTCACCAGCCTTTCAACGATCTTTGACAAGGTAGGCAGAAGCGCTATTGGACGAAATCAGTCGTTTATTGACACCGCTAGGGCTTCCAGAGTCTTGGTTGGAAGAGCAGAAAAAATCCTCAAAGAAAGCTGGTCCCATCCTGAAGAAGTCTTATTCCTGATCCTTCCAATAATACTTTTTGACCTCGAGTGTATTTGTAGGACCAAAAAAGAAAGTCTCAGCAACATTTATATCCCTCATGAAGTGTTCGGGCTCATACACGGCTGAAATACTATTGGTCAGTTCAATAGCAACACTGCAGTAGAATGAATTAATACTGTCCGCACTCAAATCGGACTCTGTTGGCACATCAGTCCCTCTGAGCTCATTCAAAATACAACAGGATTCTTTTGATTCACTACAAGAATTTTCAATTATCGACCATAGTACAATCGCTTGGAAAGGGCAATGGTTTTACGATATATTCTCCTGTAGTGATTAAAATATTCTAAGAAGAGTTGATTGTCCATTGAAAACTTTCGAACATAATGAAGGCACCGCATATTGCTTCCTGACACCCTCAAACCCTTTGCGTACCAAGGCTATATCTTTTTATGTTTTTTATTAACAACAGGAAATGCCTGGTTAAAAATACTCAAAATCACAAAACGGAGGTGACCTAACCTGCTTCCAGAGTCAGATACTATCTCCCAATCATTGGTATCATCACAAAGACGGCCGAAACGCGAAAAATTTTTCTCCGCGTAAAGTCTGCCACGCTCAACACTTAAGCTGCTGGGACTTGAATAGTGATATACAGGCCAAAACAGCCTCATGGTCGGACAATCCCGCATTGATACAGTCACAAGCAATATTCTCACTCCCCACATTGGTACATGCAAGTTATTTCCAATATAAACAAAGAACACAATGTCAACACTTTTAAGTTCTTGAATAAAGGCCTACAACTCTCTCTAAAAGTTTTACTACAAACACACCTAACTGCTTTCATCTGTAAGACAAAAATAGAATTAAAAAGGTATTGGCTGCAGAATCCCCAAAAAGCAATACCATAGCGCAAATGACTTTCCACAAGAGAAAAGTATACTGATTTTGCAGCCTCCGGTCCCAGTTCAGCCAGTTCTAGCCAGTTTCTGTCCCAAGGCCAAAATGTGGTCATGAAATTTCAACCTATAATCGATGAATATTCCAAGAAATTTATTACAGTTATTTATTTCTAATTGTTTATTTATTTATTTACGAACTTGCCACTTTACAATTTTACAGTCAAGATAATACCGTCTAAAAAGGCATAACATTCACAAAACATCCAAATAAAATATCCTAAGACATATACATATTTCTTAAAATAACAATAACAAATATAAAAAAAATCTTACAAGGTCATTCAGTTTCACAACCCTCCCACTGAACGCTGACACACTGCCCTAGTTTGTGCAATGCAAAGACACCTTAAATACTTCTGTATGCCTACCTCTTCTGTCCGGAACTTGCAACGAAACCAGACATAAGAGGACATATTGGTTTGCAATATTGGAACTTGCAACGAAACCAAACCAAGTAATGCAGGGCAATCTATGGAAGAATGCACGGTCCTGTGCAAGAAGCACATATCCATCAAGAACCTCCTCCTCTCCAGAAAATCAATGCCCAACAACTTTCTCACATAGCAATACTCATACTGATCCCGCGCATACCCACCACGCTAAGCCAACAATCTTAGAAATTTGTCCTGTACTCGCTCTATCCGCTCAATATGAGCCCTATAAGATGGATTCCAGGCCACAGAACAATATTCCAGAAAAGAACGGACAAGGCCACAACAAAGAATCCAAAGTAAAGATAGAAAAGTCAGCACAAGATCTTTGGATAAAAAATCCCAAAATTTTAAAGGCTCTTGAAGTTATGATCATTAAATGAAAAATTACAATCCACGGTGAATCCCAGATCCTTAATTTCTTAACTTCGTTAAAACCATATTATTTATAGAATAAGGAAATGCAATGAGGTTCCTCTGGCGAGAAAACGTAATCCTGTTGCATTTTCTGGCATTAATCCAGAAAAGTTTTCCAGATCCTCCTGGAGTTGGAGCGCATCAGACACATAGGCCACATACCTAAAAAGCTTCACGTCATCAGCAAATATGATCAGGTGACTCCCAGGAACACATCTGGGTAAATAATTTAAAAATAGAACGAAGAGAATCGGTCCACAGTGGGATGCCTGCGGGACACCACAAGGGCCTCCCATTTTAGCAGAGTAGTGATTACCAAGCCTAACAATCTGACTCCTGTTCGTCAAGTAACTGTCGATCCACTTCAATATCAACGGCCCCAAGCCCAGCGCCCGCAGTTTAGCAACCAGGAGACCATGATCGACTCGATTAAACTCCTTGGAAAAGTTCGTGTAAACCGAGTCAACCTGCACTCCTCCCCTTTCCATGGACTCCGCAATAAAGTGCTCATACCGGACCAAATTTGTGTCGGCAGATCTACCCAAAAGCAACCCATGCTGCTCCTCGTTCATTATTCCTCTACAATCCCGAGAGAGAACCCCACTGACTAACCTATCAAGCAACTTTGGAATTTCTGACTGATTACACACTGCTTATAATTGTCAACCTCTTCCTTCCTGCCTGATTTGAAAATTGGCTTCAGGTAGCTTACCTTTCAGAAATGCGGAAAAACGCCTGTACTCAAAGAAATATGAAATATTATATGAAGAGGTACTGCAAGTGTGAAAATGCATTTTTTCATAAAAAAAAGCCTTGATATACCATCTGGTTCATCCATATGTAAGTTTAGAAAGAATATCAGTCAAACAATTGACAATATCAGAGAGGGTAAAGTCCGTGCAAACAAACTTAAATCCCAATAATTTAGTTTTACTTATATTTGGAGACGAAAGGTTAGAACCACACCGTTGTTTAACCTTTAATAAATCATCTGATACAATTCTCATTAATGATTCTCGTTCCTTATGAGACCATAGAATGGTTGTATCATCCGCAAAAATTGTCAAACGACCTCTTATGTCTAGAGGTGCACATACATTTATGTATAGAAGGAATAAAATAGGGCCAAGATAAATCTCCCATTGACCTGACAAGCTGCTTTCTACCCGATAAAAATTACTCGAAACACTGCAGACAATCAAACGCTTTGCAGAAAAGTGGGAGCACATCGCCGCGGCGGCTGCGTCCTCAATATTTAGGCCTAAATAAAGCGCTCGAAAATCAAACTGGCATTTATTTAAAATGCTGTGTTTAATGAGGAAAGTCATCATCCTTTGCTTAACCAGCATCTCGATGATCTTAGACAAACATGATAAAAGTGAGATGGGTCTGTTACTAGGTGGATTATTTAGTTCGCCACCCTTAAATAGAGGTTTTACAATGGAAACTTTGAGATTATTTGGAAATGTGGCAGTTTCAAAAGAGACATTTATTGCACATGCCAGAGAGGAGAGCACTTGATCCTGTAGACCCTGAAGAATCTCCCCGAGGTATGTTCATTATTAACTGCATACTGTATGTATAACTTTTTTAACTTCATGTAGATCTGTGTGAGTAAAGTAAAAGGGGTCCTTGACAGAAGTATGTTGAGTATTAGACAGGGGATCTAGTTGAGGGTTTATATTATTTGTCAGCTTCTCAGCTACTGTACAGTAGAATTGATTAAACACATTTGTGTCAATTGGATATTGATTAGTTTCCAATGAATTACCTCCCATTTCCTTGGTTTTATTTTTTTTTGCGTGCTTTACCACTATAATAATTTTGCTTGGCATTTCTTATAACTTCTACGTTGGGGTTAGGAACCTTCGGCAACATGCACTAAAACAGAGTTTTATCCACAATACCGAACCAGAATATTTGCACTCGAGAGTGCAAATATTCTGGTTCGGTATTGTGGATAAAACTCTGTTTTAATTTCTTATAACTTGCCTATAAATTATTTTATAAGCATTAAAGTAATGATGAAAAAGTGGATTAGTTGTATATTTTCTCAAGATATGTAAAAATCTTAAATTTTTTGATGATGTTTTTAGACAATTCAAATTCTTTATTGGTGACAAAACAATGGTGTTCTTACACAAGTCAATGAAATATTAATTAAAAAAACATAAAGGGTTAAAACAATAAATCCTACATCTAGCCAAAAACAAATTATTAAAATTATTTATTAAAGTCTAAGAATGGTTTATCAAGAAACTCACTATATGCATAAAAGGTATTTTTCATTAAAAAACTCGATACATGCCTCTTAAATTGAATCAATGCAAGATGTCTGAGTGCGATTGACAATTTGTTGAAAAATTTGGGTCCCAGGTAATAAGGCCCGTCCTGAGTTCTTTTAAGACGACAGAAGTTTGAGAGCAGGTTTGACTTGAGCCGTGTATCATGCCAATGGACATCATAGTGACATTCAAATAGATTTAGGCTCTTTTCGATATGCAACAGATTTTCCAGTATGTAGATGGAGGGAAGTGTCAGAACTCGAAGCTTAATAAAAAGCTCCCTATAGCCTAATCCTCCCACAATTCGTATGGCTTTTCTCTGAAGCCCGAAAATTATCTCAGAATGACATGAGTGTCCCCATACAAGGATAGTATAGGCCATTCTACTATGAAAAACACCAAAGCAGATCTCAGAACCTCACAAAACACACAGCGTGACAAGCCGCGGAGCATAAAAAGATTGTTCTTTAGTCGAGCCGCCTGTAAAATGAACTATCAGAAACTTACACACATTAATATTCCATCAATGCTACTTAGGTCCCTAACTGTAAAGACCATGCTATTTGCTTTGTTCTCATTAAGGTGAAGCCCATTTACCGTGAACCAAAGCTTGGCCCTTTCCTAAAGTCTCTTAGAGTCAGCAACAGCATCTGTTACGGAATCAGCAGAGGTCAAGATGGTGGTGTCATCAGCAAAAAGTGTAAATTTGACACTGGGATCAATATTTGGTAAGTCATTGACAAAAATTAAGAATGACAGAGGCCCAAGCAGAGATCCCTGTGGGACACCAATATCAATAGTGCCCTTCACTGATGTGGCACCACCAACCCAAATCATCTGAGTTCTTTCTGCCAAATAAGATGATATAGATCAACACTGTTATTGTCAAAATGATAGGCAGAGAGTTCTTTTATTAAAATATCATGAGAGACGCAGTCGAATATCTTGCTGATATCACAGAATAATGAGGAACAGACAGAACCCCCATTGATGAGTCCAAAATATATGATGTGAGGGCAATTGTTGCCAGAGTGGTATTCATACCCTTTCGAAACCAAATTGACAGTCAGTGAAATAATTATTAGAGATGAAGTAATTAGTGATCTAGATTGCAATATATTTTTCAAAGATCTTCGAGGAAACTTAACAGTGATATTGGTCTATAATTTTCAGGAAGATCCCTCTGTTGGCCTTTTTAAAAATAGGAGTCACTAAAGCCTCTTTAAGGATGTTTGGAAAAATTGATTTGTTTATGCAAGCATTTATAAGCTTAGTTAGTGGAACCATAATCTGATCTTTTACTGATTTTATCTATTTTACACTGAAACCAAAGATATCCTGACTGTTCTTGTTTTTAGGCTGTCAATGGTGTCCCTTACTTCATTGAAAGATACCTCTCTGAAGGGAAAAGGATTCGAGAAGGGGGCAACAGTATGCATTAAATCAGATGGGGTCAAATCAGCAGGTAGAACCAACTCCGCCAAATCATGGGCTACATTTATGAAAAGGTTATTAAATGTATCAGGAGAAATAGTACAATTTTAATCAAAATTTGTTTTACCATTTGGTATGTTTTGATTGACTTAGCAGGATTGGTTGCGTCTCTAATAAGATAGTCATTTGTTTGAACACAAGCACTTCCGAGTGCCACCCTGTAATCCGCTTTAAATTTATCTAGAGCAAGTTTCAAGGCCTCGCATGGAGACTGCTTATTCAGGTCACTCAGGATATGGAGCTGCTCTCGTATGTTTTTTAGGTCATTATTGAACCAGGAGATGTTGTTACCCTGATCAGAGCGGACCCAATAGTGTTTTTCTGGGAAGGACCCCAGATAAGCCTCTTTCAGCAACGAAACAAACTGCTCAAATCTCTCATTTATACAGTCATCAGCCAGCTCGACAAAACTCCAATTAGCATTACAAACTGCATAAAAAAATCCAGCTTTCCAGCCTGTGCAATAGGTCGACAAATTTTCCGGTCTACCTGTACTTTTACTAATTGACCTTTGTGATCAGAGAGACTTCATTCTAAAGTTACAGAAAGTGGGACAGCTAAAGATTCGCTCACAAATATGTTGTCAAGCAATGCATTGCCACGAGTTGGAGTTAATATGGTCTTTCTCATACCATTGGCTCAGTGATGCACGGCCCTTATTTCGACACCGCCCAAATCTACATTAAAATCACCTGCTACTATTACCTGTTTAGTTGTTCCCAGTGCTGCCAGTACAGCCTTCATTGAGTCAAGTTGGAAGTAAGAGTTAGGTACAATGAGGTGCAGTTTTTAAGGACTAAATATCATTAATATGAGTCGTTAAAAACATATGCATCATTTATAATAACGTAAAATATGAGAAAGCAACATGTCAAATTTAGTCCATAACATCAAATACAGCAATCCTCTGATACTGGGCAATAAAATAATTCGCAACTTATAATGCAAATAATTTTTAAATGATTTTCTAAAAGTATTTGATTTTGTAAATCTGTATTGATAGTTTTCATGATTTTATATGCACAGTCGTAAATTACGTAAAATGGGGACTAAAAGATTATTTTATAATTTATGTATAGGCACATAAAGATTAAATAGTGTTATAATTATATGCTTGTTGGCTTTTAGCTAATTGAGTACGTATTTTCGCATTTTATCAGCATAAGCATGTCAAATTACTAATGTTTCCTTGTGTTACAAATATTGTCATTGAGAAATATGCATTTCCATAATGTATTACATAGACAGAAATTGTATGTAAAAAGGCTATCATGTCTCATATTTCTCAGTAGGGTTCCCGAAGGCTAAAGTTGTGAAAAAAATTGATTCAAGAAATGATTTTGGTATTTTCTGTATCCGCATTGCAATGAATAGGTAGGTATATCAATAACACTTGGTATGAAAATGTGTGTAATTGTCTCAAATTTTCCACTATTTAAGTTTTAGAATGAAAAAGGATCAATAGCTTTTAAGACGAAAATTGAAAAGCAATAAACATATTCCCCATTTATATTCAAGTTTAGCTAAACTCTAAACAGAGAAGATTTTTTATTTATTTAATTATAGTGTCAATACAATAAGTACAATGCTGTTGGTAACCTTGAGCCATATGAAATTTGTTGGCAAACATAAAAATTGTTTGAATTAATTGTGATGTATGAATTTATAAATCTTTTCAACATTTTTAGCCTCGCAAGAAAATTAACTAACAAAAATCAAATTAAAGTCAATAAAAAAACCTACCGTTTAACAACTTCTTTATTATCCTTTTCCAAATCATCCCACCACATCGAGAAGAATGATATTTCAGCCCAAATAAATTTTCTTCTAGGGTCCTCAGGAAGCTTTTGCAACATATTATTTAAAATATGTTTTGTTTGTGTCGTATAGTATTCATCTAAAGTCCGTATCCATCCAGGGTCATTGTGAGAATGGGGCACCACAAAAACTTTCAGTTTATTTTGCTTGTTCCAGTCTTTTTCATCAACCTCGATTCTCCAACCTTGTTTCCAGACCCCACCGTCAGGGTTGTCAAATGTTAAAATTTTGTACATGTCAAGCATTTGGATATCTGTCTTTGGTTTGTAGTTGATGTGGAAAGGACATGTAGAACTTAAATATGAGCAAATGCACAAAAATTAAATTAGTTTTTGCCTTTGAGATAATGCTTATATAAATATAAACACAAGAGTATTGCTTTCTTTAATATGTGTGTAATAAGCATCTTGTAAGATCGGTGAAGACCAAACTCTTCTAATCCACTCTTTATTATCCCCAAAATTGTAATTATTTTAAGTAAGCATCATATGAGAAAGTGCACAATAAAATGAGTAGAGCAATTTTCTAGGTACATAAGAGTAAAAATTGACTTTTTGTTACAATTTATGAACAGTAATTAGGTCAGTGATAATTACAAATGCTTTCATAAAAATATAAATTTTTAAGATTGTAAAGAAAAAAAAGAGTTAAAACTATATCATACTTACCGAAAAATAATACTTGAAACTTCAAAATGAGGTTTATCTGGGAGAGGGGCCACTGGCTTTTTCTGCAGGGAATTTGTACTTGAGCTAAGCATATTTTGCATAGCGACTTTAATTTCAGCAACTGCATTGTGGTGCTTACTGAGGTCATCTTCCAACTGTTTTATGCGATCCTCAAAATGTAGCCACTGATTCTAAAAAAAAATATTTAAATCTTAGTCTTTTGACACCAATAGTACAAGGAGAGATATCATATTTCGAGCCTCTCAAAATTGGCATTTAAATCACTGTTTAAGTATTATATGAGGTAATAGATATTGACTAATGTGTTTGGTATAAAATAAAAGGAAATGTTAACCAACCTAAACTTGTGTCTAAAATTAATTCTGTATGTCTATAGACTAATAGCGAGTTGATTAAATTATGGAGAACTTGCTTGAGGAGGAGGGAAGTGATATGCCTTATTCTCTTTTGAGGGTGCACAATTTTTAGAAAGTAAGAATCATCCATTATATTAGGATGTCATACTTACGTCTTTGAATTCCTGAATAATAGTCGTCTTTTTCACGGAAAGTGTTAAATCTCTTGCAGAGTAAATAGTAAATATAATTACTAATATAATAAGAGAACCAAAAATTACTACAGCTCTTTTTAATTTCATTATTTTGCCTATGAACATACAAGAAACAGAAGACACGGAGCAGGGGACATTCAACCTCAAGAAGGATACGGACTTAAATCAATGATTTAATTAGCGGTCCCCTCTAATTTAAGTTCAATTAACACATTCATAAATTGATATTATTCATTATTTGTATTTTAGTATCAATTTAAATTTGTTTTTATTTTCCAGATTCGATGCCTGACAAATGACAATGACAATAACAATAATTGGGAGTTGGGAGATTCTACATTTGGAACCGGAACAGAGGACCGACCGACCAAACTATCCAAGGACATAGAAAATTTGAATTCATTAAGTCGGACTTGGACTTGTTTGTAAGAATAGGCTCATTCAATACTTCTTTTTTATTTTATAATCGTAAAGATTTTGCAAATTTTTCTAAAGCTTGAAAGTACTTTCAAAATACCTAAAAAGGGTGGTGAAGGACAACCGGCTTGTCACAATGACGTCACCGGCGAGTCTAGGTATTAGCGTTAGATCAAATGTTAAACTGACGAAACTAGAAACTATTTACCTGATGTATCAGATTTCTTTTTAACTATGCGAAGAGCGTTACGTACCCTAAATGAGAAATATTCACAACATTTCATTAAATGAGCCTATTCGTATTAAAATATCCGTTGAATCCGAATGGTGAAATTTGTAATATTCAGATTAATCCGAATATCTCGGTTTAAGAAATCGGAGTCTTTAATTGTACAAGTTCAAAACAGTCGCTCATAAAGACATGTTTGACTTTGACAGTTTGACACAGAAGCTGCATTCTGATTCAATCGCTGACTTTAAAAAAAGCGGCTCAAAATAGTCCAAAAGACGTTTTATTTTCGCTGTCCGCTGAAGAGGTATTGATGCAGACTAGAAACAGTATTATTAATTTAGCTCTTTTAAGGAAAATTCTAGCCTATTCATTTTGTAATTTTTCCCTAAAATGTACGTGTGGCGTCTGACTCCTTAGCATTTATTTCATAGGTTTTGTTTTTTAATATATGTCTCATAATGACGAAATAACTGTCATCACTCATCAGTGAATACGGTACATTCGTTAATTGTTTGAGTAATATTCAGAGTATTATAGGTGGTTAATTATTTAGAGGAACTTTTCTGATTTTTTAATAACAATTCAATATAATTACATATTTGTAGTTAAACAGTTGCTTTATATTTTTTACAATTTATTAATACGAATTATTAATACATTAAATAATTACCCAACGGCCTTCCGTCCTCTTACAGTATTGCCAGATTCGAGCATGCCAACAATGTGATGAACGAGAAAAAAAATTTGAACTTTCTAACCACATAGAGCAAAAAATTCGTATATGGTATATTTTATTGACAAGTACCCATTTTACTTTTACTCTAAGCCCCATTTTGGTCTTTTTCACAATCTGTTTTAGCCCCTGCTCGTTAATGGAGTAGGTAGTGACTTTAGAATCCTTGGGTTGAGGTTGGGAGGTTGCGGGCAGTGTTGTCGTTTTAGTACAATCTAAAATCAGACGTTGCGGGTCCCAGGGCTTCAGCAGAGTTGTTTTACATTTCACTTCACGCAACCAAACAAAACTAACCCAAATTTTAAAAAAGAAACAAACATAACTTAAAAAAAAACATCGACGGTAATCGAACCCAGGCCGCCGTAACATAAGCACAGCATTCAATCACTGAGCTACGAGACCACTTGAAAACAATTCGCTGGACCATAAAGAAATAGTAGCTAAACTCCACGCAAAACAAATGATCCCGAGCCGGCCTGGACGAGTTTCGTTGTTTAACCTTGTCTATATGGTCTAGCGAAATACTTTCAAGAGGTCTGGTGGTCTAGTGGTACGATCCTGGGTTTCCTATATGGCGTCACACGTTCGATTCCCGTTAGTGACAAGAGAATTTTTTCATATTTTTTAAGGTTATGGGGAGAGGGGGTGGGGGGTATTGCTAGTGGGTTTTGCGCATAGCACATTCGCCCAGTAAGGCCCCCGTCCGGGTTTAGATAGAGCTGGGGCGACCCTCCCAGATAAGTTACAACCATGTTGGATCGGAGGCACTATATTTTTGAACCTCTCAAGCATACGCTCTCTTGAAGGTTCCGACTATCACGCACAAATATAAAATGGCGGCTTTAAGCCGAAATTTAGCACGTACAGACAGAAATGGTCCCACAGAGATATCCTGTGTCCCCTGGCCGCATATTCGGATATTACAGGCAAGATGTCCATTCGGCTATGCCGAACGTTTCCTCATATGTGGCGTGCACGATAGCATTTAGTCGGATGTCGTGACTGTTACATAGACTCAACAAATAAGTCTTCAATTATTTAAACACTTCATGCATGGCCCTCCGCTCGCTTCGCTTGCTACGGGGGGGTCAACGAACAGAAACGAGCCAAAATATGAAAAGCCTGCACATTTAAATTACACTCGCGCTATAAAATTTGCGATCTGGTACGTCTGGAACGAATAAGCGTTCGGCATAGCCGAAAGGACATCTTGCCTGTTACATCCGAATATGCCCCCCGGCCTGGGTCGCGGCGTGAATGAGTATTTCTTCTGTCTGGGACTCCCGATTCTTTCTCGGGGAAACACAACGGTCGCGGATCGATAGCCACATGTTCACCCAGGTCTCGGAAACGTCTACTCATTCTAAAAGTTAAAGTAGCAAAGTGAAGAATTTCATACAAAATCACAAAAATCGGATTTCTCTCATAAATATAAATAAAATATAATAAAGAATAATATACGTCCAGTTTCACCAAAAACCACAACCGTCTCCATAAGCAGGTTGTGGCTGTACAATAGAACGGCACTTTCATTAACTGACATTATTTATTTATATGATAAGATTAGGAAATTCAAAAATGCTCCCGCCCCTCACAAAGCCAAGGGTCTAGGGAACCCACTAAATTTTCGATGCGAAAGCTGCGGACATGCGTAATGGCAAAACATGAATAGGTATTTTAAAAGCTTTGCATGACGCTCCGCTCGCTTCGATCACTACGAGAGCGCAACCAACAAAAACTAACCCAAGGCATGCTCAGAATTAAACAAAAAAAAAAAATTAAAAAACAAACAAAACATTTGTTGCACCCGACTGGAATCGAAGCCGCGGCGTGCGAATGGCAAGCAGAAAGAAATTCATACTATTTAACCTCTGGTAGGTGCCCCAGACGCTTGTCTCACAAAGTACCAAACTGAGCAGGATTTTCTGACTTATGACTATGACAACGTATTCTTTGAAATTATTTCAACCCTCGGTTCTTTACCGCCTTCCTCGCCTAGCTGGGATTTAAGATATTACCTAGCTAATACAAAATCCGATCATTAAAATAAATATTATTTTTAACCGATTCCGTATGATCCGAATATTTATAAGTCCGGACTTGATTTGTTATGTGCAGATATAGAGAACTCAGTTTAGTCTGTTTCAGTAATCTGTCCGTAGTTGGGTCAGGTCAGAGTCTGAGTCAGAATGAGGGTAGACGTTTCCCGGACCCCTGTCACAGGGCTTCAGAGTTGCGCGCGCATTACATTGTTGATAAACATCATATCTTTAAAGTAGTCTCGTAGATCAGTGGTTGGATTGTTTGTGATACGACGGCACAGTTGGTATTGTGTGAATGCATGCGATTTAAATACTTGCAATTGACAAGTATATGGCCTTCCGCTCGCGTCGCTCGCTCCGGGGCTCAAGAAAAGGAAACTAACCAAGTGCTAACCCAAGCCATACCCAAGAAAAACCCAAAAATCAAGAAAAAAACTGTTTACTTAAAAAAAAGACCAAAACCAACCGGATATGAACCCGGGTCGCCGAAGTGAAGGCCAACCATACAGACCCCTAGACCATCTGCTGACTTACAAACAACTGGTTGCATCGCGAAGACATGCGTCACCTCCATTTCACGTAGCTAGCCTATCACGCGCCTCTCATTCACAAGTGCACTATAAATTGAAACCTCACGTCCCGCTTTCGATTTCCGTGGATGTTTTATTTATGTTTGTATATTCTTTTAAATTTGGGTTAGTTCTGTTTGGTGGCGCCTCGAAGCGAGCGAAGAGTCATGCACGAAGTGAAAGTAAAATGTAAATCAACTCTGAAGCCTTGTGACCCGCTCCGGGCAACATCTTGTCCGAGCAGATCACAGATGCACAAGCTACATCAAAAATCGATGCATCGAATTTTGATTCGTCGATATAGCAGAAAAATCGACCTTTATCTATCGATAAGCATCGATGTATTGATTTATTTTTATTGAAGTAAAATGAAAATGAAATATGACAATATTTTAAACTAGTTTTACTTTAAAAAGTATTCATTAAAAACGAAATAAAAATCATACATCAGTCGGATGCTAACTTAGACAAAGAAATCCTTGTCTAAGGATACGAACAACAAACGGTCAAGCCGAATCGAAAGTGTCGATAGTCAAGATGCAGTGACGATCTAGGATCCATTATTTGAAATCAAACTCAAACTTAAAATGTTTCATTACTATCTTGAACAGAAATTCATTGACAAGGCTAAATATAAAAATATTTCTAATCTAAGTACAAGTACAGAGAGTACTTTATGCACAATAGTGAGTAGTGAGGGACCCAAAACAGGGTCCAGTGGGACGTCACAGTCAAACGTTTGCTGATCTGGAACATATCCAGTAAAAAACGATCTGTTCTCTACCCACCAGATATGATGAAAGCCAATCATGAGTTCTTAGACAAAGATATAATTCCTGATGTAAGAGTCTAAGCATGCGTTTTACCTCTTAATGTATAGAGTTCAAGTTTGTGCAACAGTATTTTGTGATTCAAATATTTAAAGGCTTATGATTAATGATTGCGTCATTCAAATCGTCTTTCCAGACTTCTTCATGAGAAATAACTCAAGTTCAAATTCCAAAGAACTGAAGAGTGATTAGTGGCAGGCACTGTTTTTAAAATCATCGATGTTAAGAATCATCGATACGGTCAAACATCGATATATTACATCTAATTAAAATTCATCGATGATCCGGCATGACATCTCAACGTTTTCGATCATTTCGATTTCGTCATTATTTAGCCTTTTTATTTTGGAATTCTCCCCTAAAATTTACGTCTTGTCTTAGCTCTGCTGCTCGTGTCTGGTGTCGCAGTTCCACTTTATACCAGTAGAGGTAGAGTCATAGAGTGCAATCCATAGATTGGTGCAATCGATACTTTTGAACTTTTGACGGTATCCATAGATAAATATTAGGACGGTATCTGATAGTATCGATCGATACGATACGAGACCTTGAGTATTTGATACTTTGTATAATAGCGAATACCTGGTAAAACTAGTGCAGGGCAAGTATTTGTATACCATTGGGAAACTGGTGCGACATTTCTTGCTCCGAGTGCAATCAGTTTCACACGAGACCTTGGAGGTCGTGTGGCACCGATGTTGCCAAAAGAAAAAGGAACGAAATCCGACAAAGGATAACAGATAACGGATGGTTTTTTGAGAATGGCGGAAAAAGATCTTTTTACTTTAAATTCCCTTTTATCTTCAAGTAGTGATAGTGACGAAGAGTTTTGAACTCTAGGTCAAATCGTCAAATCATATACCCCATTGGAAATGAACTGGTGCAATCTTTTTTGTGCACTGGGCGAGTTTCAGTGCCACACCAGTGCCACACTTTTTTACCAATGGAATTCGCAATCAGATATTGATACTTTTATATTCACAAGGCTTTGCGAACACCCCTTCAATATCATGCCTTAAGCTTTGCGCTTGCGTAGTAATGAAGAAATCATAAAATGCTTGTAGTATATGCAACCCGCATTGAGCTTCACTCGCTCCGCGATGCAACCAAATAACACTAACCCAAGTAAAAAAAAGAAATAAATATAGTCTTAAAAAAATAATAATAAAAATAAACATGCATTGCCACCGACGGAAATCGAACCCGAGCCGACCGCATGACGATATGACCACTACAGCACCAGCAGGCCGTTTGAAAAGAATTCGCTGCACCGTAGACATGGGTAATTCTAATACATTCGGCCACCCGTACTCTACGCATGCGGAAGCCAGGAAGCCAAAGTGATATTCCTGTGTATAGACGCGAATATACCAACCAGACATTTAAGGTAAATGTCTTTGATACCAACCGACTTATCAGAGCCTTCCTTGTCTCTGTAGGGGTGCTAACTACGGAGGGCTATCTAACACATACCGTGGTATGTGGGTGCAAAGTGTTTTATTGATTCAAAGCTAGCGTCCGAGCGTCAGATTACTTGATTACTATTATCATTGTCTATAACAATGCATATCACACTGTTGAAATATACGATGTTTTATACAAATTTGGTTTATTTATTTAAAGATAATGGTATACAAATATTGGCGAAACAAAATATGTTTATTTAAACGAATAAAAATAATTATGTCGATTTTGGATCGCATTAAGTAGATTATTATTAATACATGCAATTAACGCCAAAATCCGAACATTTAATGCTCAGTTCTAATCCGTACTTGTGAGTTTGTGAGTTACTTTGATATTTAAAAATATAACATAATATCAATACTAATAGTATATTGTACAAGTTGCATCACTGTCACTAGTCAATACTGCAATAATTGTTGTCTTTCATATTATCATAGATACTCTGGTGCAGATAAATATTTCGATAATGGAGTATGTGGTACTTTGAAGGTTCTAACTTACACTCACGATAATCTATACATCCCTACTATCGGATCGGTATGTCGCATCGACGTTATAAAGGAAATATTATAACGTCAATGGTATGTGGTATTTTGAAGGTTCTAGCAACGCCACCTAAAGTCTAGGTGGCGTTGGTTCTAGTTGGTTTGTTATACTCTGGTTCTAACATACTCTCGATACTCTATACATCCCTACTAATCCGGATCGGTATTCGGCATGATACAATAACAGGGATTCGGTATTTGGACAAGCCGGTGATCGTGATCAGCCATTTTCTTTTCATTTGTGTTTGCGGCGTGTCGAGAAGTGTTTGGTAATTTAGTGATTATATCTTCATTTATTTTGTATATTTGTAGAAAATGGTAAGTAACATCTCGAATTAGGTGTGTTGAATATCTGTTTAACCTTTCTTATGTTCTTAAAGCAACGTGGACGATCTGAAAACTCCACGAAGGTTTTCGTGGGAAGCCTTCCCGCGGGCGTCTCTCCGGAAGATCTTCGAAAACTTTTTGAACCTTATGGAGCCATCTCCGAATGCGATATTTCCAATAAATGTGGCTTCTTGCATTTAGAAGACAGAGATCTAGCCATGAAAGCTATTAACGAACTTAATGGCACCGATTTCATGGGATCTAGAATTTCTGTGGAAAAAGGACGCGTGAAACCACGTCGTGGGCCTGGAGGCGGAGGCCCTATGATGAGAGGTGGCGGCGGAAGAGATAGAGGTGGACCGTATTCCAGAGGTGGTGGCGGCGGTAGAGATTTCCGAGGAGGGCCAAGAGGTGGAGGCGGTTTTGGAGGGCGCGGAGGTAACTTGAATTTTAAATAATCTGATAGTCTAGTTTAAAGAAAAACATGCCACTATTTAACCAGTTTGAGTGTATGTGGCTTATAACAAAAATAGGTGGTTTTTGTTTGTTTTGTGATAGCAAAATAATCACTATGTGGAGTATTTAAGTTATTGTATAATAAGTTTCAAAGAACATTGTATGATATGTGTTGCCCTTTAGGTGGTAGAGGTGGATTTGGAGGACGCGGCAGAGGAGGTGGATTTGAAGACAGGAGAGGTGGTGGTGGTGGTTACCCATCTCAAGAAAGGGGGTATGATCCATACGGAGGAGCTGGTCGTTTTGAGGAGAGAGGAGGTTATGGTGATGGACCAAGAGGTGGTGGCGGTGGCTATGAGGATAGAAGGTAAATATTTACTATTTTTTACATTCACTCATGCTTTTTTTGCCAAAGCTAGAGACACCATATTTAAACATATTATTTTCTTAAATAAGTTTTGAATTTTCTCAACCATCAAAATCAAGATTTTACTCCAATCCTGAAAGAATAACATATAGTGAAATGGCTATTTAAAACCCTTAGTTGAAGAAGACAAAGGTGAATTATTTTGCCTACTCTATAAAGTAAGAATGGTAATTAATGCTTAATTAATGGCAGGTCTTTCTATATTAAAATATGCTCAAGAAAACCACTAAAAATAAAACATCAAAAGCGGCTGCATCAAATGAATACTGGACATAAGTGGCATATTATTTAATATTCCTTTGATGTAGCTGCATATGTCATTTTAACATTGATTTGGTGTGGTCTCTTAGTGGATTTTCTGCTGGTTTAGATTCATATGTAATTTATGACTACATAAGAATTGGTTAATGTAGGTAATTAATTAAAAAATTGGGCGACTGTGATATGGTTGGCATCTCATTTGTCAAATGGGGAACAATCAGTTAGTTAGGGAGTTGTTCATCAGCATCTTTATTCAATATTCAATATTTTCATCACATAATGTCTTATATGTAAACAAAAATATGCATGTTGTAGTTCAGTCAGATCTTGTAAATTCATAGCGTTAACTACTGCACCTTGATGAGTGGTGAAAAAGTATTATAGAGCTGCATCATAGTAAGAGGATGTGGTACGCTCTTATATATTTTTACTGTATTGGTGAATGCTTTTAAAATTGTATATTGAAACTTGCATTACTTATCATTGTCGTTTTTTGATTGGGCTTGCCAGTTTACAAGTTTACACTAGGCATAAAAATATTTTGTCTACTTTGTCTTGTGTTGCTTTCGCTCGGAAGTTTTTGAATTATTTTATGTAAAATGTGTTACAGATTATTCAAAACTGCAGTAACTAATTTTCAAGCATAAACTACATAGCGAATAATAAATTTATAACAAATTCGACATTTTAATAGACAATTCATGAATTAACCTTACCTTGGCCACATCATGAGTTTTTCTGAGGATTCTGATGCAATTACTCCACTAAAGTATGATATAATATGTTGACTTAAATTGTGTCCCCTTTAGCAATTCAGAGTTAAGGCTTTTTGCAAACAATCAGTGAACTCCCTAATTCTGAAAAAAAATATAGAGCTTCAAAATGAAAAAAAAAAAAGGTGTAGAAGATAAATGAAAGAAAAGAAACCTAAAATCCTAGCGTTGATTCTATTGGAAATGGTGATTTAAAATTTAAATGAAAATAAATTTACAGCGAATCAAATTATTTGTGCTGTTAACTCTGCTATGGAGGTAATTGAGACTTCTTTGACTTGACTGACTCTTTCACCTTTTGTGGGTGCAATATCTAACTCGACTAGTGTTTTGAAAACAGCGGGTACCTCCAAACATGCAAAATGTCAACTCAATGAATTTGTTCATGTACCTAAAAAGGCATTGTTGCACATAAGCAGAGGACATAAAAGTGCAACATGACTTACATGTTGCTAGGCTAATGTTAAAAATAAAATTAGAACCTGGGGGGCAAAGAAGTGACTGTTACACAACTTAACACAAGGGATGATTCCTGCATGGTTTTGTTGGAAATTAAGAGAAATATGGAGTTATGATCAACTAAGGTGATTTTTGACCAGAACATGTGTTACACTTTTGTTTTTAATAATAGGAAAAATACTGATAAAGTGGATATAATATGAACATAAATTTTCTTCAGAACTACAGGGACACAAGGCAGTGCTTTGTTTCTAAAGGTATCATTAATTATAATTTATTTATTTTTTCTTTGTTTATTGACGGGCTTGTTCATTACAAAAAATTTAAAACTAAATAAAATGTTAATATTGGACAAGTACGATATACAGAAATATAATAGGAGCATAATAAAGAAACATAAGTTTTGTGTCTCTATTATGTAATTTTCTCAAGAATGAATGAAAGGAAATAAAGAAGTTCGGATTGGAGGTGCTTATTAGCCACTTTCGAGCACCTCAAAAAAGCTGTTTTGATCCTACGCTGTCTACGGAAAGGAGTTATGGTGTGGGTAGCTCTGGGCGGAACATCAAAACTAATCTTGACTAAAAAGGATGAACAGTTGGTTTAATTTAAGATCTCGCAATTCTCTCCATGCCTCAAAGGAATCCAAACACAGCTCTATCTGCAAGGCACTGCACTCGAGTCGGATTATAATGAAATATTAAGCATTCTTAGTCTTGACAAACCAAGTAAGATAAGATTCTTATATTTGGACATCATGTTTATTTTTAATTTGATTAATCATAACAACTGACTGCGGCTGATTTTGGTTCTTGATAAATTTTTATGTTCCTCCTGAGAGTTTAAGGGATGTTTTGCACCAACCATCTTAGGCCAAAATTCCTCTATTATGACGTTAAGTGCTAATTTGGTGGAGGTAGATCTGCTTAACACTGCCCGTGCTTGTAGGTACATTTGGTTTAATATTTTGTATAAATTGGGTTTCTACCTGTTAAATTAATAAATAAATCTCGATATATAAAGATGTGCACAATTTTGGTAAGAAGGAAATTCTCTTGTGGTAACAATAAATCGTTTAATATAGATGAACATGAACAGATTGTAATTTTACCAACTTGAATATATAAGTATTTAGCCTATTTCATTCATTCCTTATCCCGATTAGGGTTTCCAATTATCTGGATCGTGATCCCGGGATTAAAAAAAACACTAGATCCCTGAATTCCGAGAACTCTGGGTTAACCCCAATAAGTTTTTAAAATCAAACACCAGCAATAAAAGTAATAAAAATGCAGAAATACAGCAGACAAATGAACATTTTTATTAAAAAATACAAAAATAAAAACTATTTTTTTTACATTTAAGAAGTAAGTGAGTGAGGAAAGTTTTATTAAAATGTACAATTAAAATACTTTTTAAGCTTTTGCGTTTTGCTCAGTAAAAATAAAATATGCTCTTAGAAACACCAACGCATCTAGAGTCGAGTATTTTAAGCGTGATCTAAGTTTGTTCGCAAATGAGACCGCTGAAGGAAAGGCTCTTTCAGCTTCCACACTCGTAGGTGGTACTGCCTGTAACATATTACGTATGTAAATTACCGGGGTAAAGCTAAAATAACGCGGATAAAGAAAAAGGAATGAAGCAGATTGAAATTTTATCATTTAAAAAAAATTCGAGATTTTCGGGATCCCGAGTTTTTAATCCCGGTATTTTCGGGACGAAAATTCTTCCGTGATTTCGGGATCCCGGATTGGAAACCCTAATCCCGATGCATGATAGAAGATCCTGCGACTGTTGTGTGTATATATGCGGGTAAATAGCGTTAAGTTTGGATTAGTGCGCAATATTGGCTAACATACATTATTTTGATTAAATTGGTGATGTTCTGTTTTTTGTGTTTTTTTTTTCTTTTTTTGACCTGTGATGTGTTAATAATAATAAATAATATACCAATAACAATGTAATGAAATATTAAGTTTGTAAAGGAGCAGTTATTATAGTTTATATTATATATTATGGACCATATACATACTTTAAAATACATCTTATATTTTTGTATAAACTTTTAAATAACAATATACACTATTTAGATTGTAATATAAATATATGAAATATAATAAACGTTTATCAAATTACATTGAAATATTTTATTTTATAGCAGAGGACCTGCTGGAGGTGATCTCTACAGTCGCCGAGATGCAGGACCCAAACCAATGTAAGCATACTAGTTTTCCTTAAATTCTTGATGATTTGGCTTTTGTTATTTAAATTATACATGGTACTTTAAAATACAGAATGTCTTGCATTTGATCTCCAGTTAGTTGCAAAATATAAGCCATAATTTATGGCTTATAAATCAGCAGAACATTCATGTGTTCCTTTATTTCAGCAGGTAAGTACTTATTGTTAGTAAATTGAATTTCCACATAGTCGATTGTGAATACCCTGGATCTTGTAATTTTGTTGCATTCATATTCTTCTAACACACC